>JAXDDX010000007.1:8857500-8875000 GCA_034670405.1 Hoplostethus atlanticus
GTATGGGAGACGTGACGTTTGTCCCACATCCGTCTCGGTTCCTCTGTCATCAAATCTACAGAATACTTATATTTTTTTGCTGTATTTGTGACTTGTGAACATAAACGTACGTAAACATAAAGTGATTTGAGATCAGATCGCCTGGCAGCTAAGGCCAGTAATAGTGGTTTTGACTGTTTTCATGTTTTCTTCTTTTGTCTGCCGTGGATTTCTTCCCTCTTATCATTCTCTCTCCCTCCTTCTGTTCCTATCTCCACCAGACTATGAGTTCACTATTTAGCTATTTCGCCAAAGTGTGTGTGTGTGTGTGTGTGTGGAGAGCAGACTGGAGACGGGCAGAAAGACAGACAGAGGCAGTTTTTTTAATCTTGGGAGGGGCTGGGCGGTTCCTGGTCGTTATGGACAGAGGGCAGCAGTGAAAGTTAGACAACAGCTTCAACACCTGGACACCACTAACACACACACACACACACACACACACACACACACACACACACACACAATTATAACATAATATGAAAGAGAGGGATCGAGGGAAAGAGTAACCCATGGCACATGCAGCCTGTTTTATAGCTCTCATAATTACAAGCAGCGCTCTGGGTGGTTTACTGTCAGTGTGTGTGTGTGTGTGTGTGTGTGTGTGTGTGTCTGTGTGTGTGTTTATTAGTGTTTTTGTGCAACCATACTGTAAGATTCCTGTTGGAGTTGCCTTAGTGACCTGCTAGGTAACGCTTGTCATTTCCCAGACATCTTAGCAGCTAAGGATAGCATCAGTCTTAGGAGCGTATCTACTAAGCGCCTGCGGGGTTGTCAGTGCAGTGGCGTGCGTACGGTGCAGACTCTGATCTACTAACCTTGTGCGCACTAGCATTTTGCGTGTGGAAATGGAGCAGACACTTGGCAGGAAACCTTTGACCGCGTTTGACCCAATTCATTTGTATTTTGAGGGTTGACAATGGCAGGTTGCAAAAATGCTGTGCCGAAATTGATTACTCCCATCGAATTATTAAACCAAAATGTGCTTGATGGCGCCTGAGGAAGCACCTCGTAACGTCTCACCCTGAGAAAGCCGTGGCTGCTGAGTTATTTCAAATGCACAACAGGCAGAGAGAGAAAATAAGAGAGAGAATAATATGAATCCTGGTGGCTCAGCAGTGCCATGTGACCACAGGCGTCCTGGGTTCGGGTCCGGCCTGGGACCTTGGGATATGCCTGGGATATGTCATTCCTCCTCTCCCACAATCCTTCCTGTCTCTCTCTACTTAAAGAAAGAAATAAGAGATAATAAATAAGAGAATTACTCTCACTGTAAGGGGTTGATTATTCTCCTATAGGCTTTAGGAAAAAGTCAGAGAAAATGATTGTTCCCCTGCTCATCCTCCTTCTTGTTCAGTTGGAACAATGCACCACTAGGCGCAGTACATCAGCAGTAGCCTGTACTTAGCAGAGTGGGTGGGTGTGATCTCCCCAAAAGCAGTAGCCGGAATTCCTTTGGTCTTCAGCACCTGGAACATAGAAAGGGGGAGGAAAGGAGAGGGAGTGATGAGATGGAGGGGGAGTAGAGGGTGGGAGGGGGAGTAAAGGAGGGAGGAGAGGAAAAGGTTATTAACCACAACACATCGCCGCCTGACAACCTGCATGTTAGGACAAAACCCACAGGTAATAATACCAATGTGTGTGTGTAACATGCTGGTCCCACGCAGGCTAGTGGGGGTTCGGAAGTTCAGTGTTGCAGGCATGACAAGCCTCATTTGAGCTGAGTCCATACTAGTATATTGTTCACACTACTGTCTCTACGTGTGTGTGTGCCTGCATGCATGATAATGTCTGATTCTCTCTGTGTGGTTGCTCATGGCTGGTATAAGATAGAGGACCTTGAATCTGCATTTCTAAAATGATGGTTTTGCTCCTGTCTCCTGCTTCATTTCCCTCAACCAGCTGTCTCAGGAGATAGCAGCCATTGGTTAGGCTTGGCTGACTTTTATTGCACTTCGACTGGGCTCTCACCGTCTTCCCTCTTATGACTCCTCTCTTACCTACTGCCTCAAAACTCCTGTTTTCCTGTTTTACTAGTTGTTCTCAGCCGACACGTGCTTACCTGTTTCTGTTCTTTTTTTTCTTTCACATTTACACTGAGTACTCGCATTTCGTTTCTTCTTCTTTTCTTCTTTTTTCTAATTTTTCCCCTTTCGTTCGCTCGCCCCTGTCCCTCCCTCTCTTTCCTTCAGTGTAGGCTGATGAGGCAGAAACCGACAGAGAGGTGATTTCTGATGGGCTGATGGTGATGACTGTTGGTAGTCAAGCAGAATGGATGTGTCTAATTGAACAGGGCACTGGTGTGTGTGTGTGACAGTTGTGTGAATTGCAGCCGTTTCCATGGTAGCAATTAAGCACCGGGAGGTTTCAGGTCGAGGTTAATTAGCATGCAAAGATGAAAGAGAATCAGATGAGAGGGGCTGGACGTTTGATCGCTGTTTGTCCTCCACAACCACACTGTTTGTGTGTGTGTGTGTGTGTGTGTGTGTGTGTGTGTGTGTGCGTGTGTGCGTGTGTGTGCGCGCGCACGTTTCACACAGCCTGTCTGTTGGAGCCTGTCGAGCCTGTGTAACATATATATATATCACTTCCAATCCTTCTAGTATCCTTTACAGCTTAGAAAGCCCGTTGGATATGCCATGGCTAGAAACCCTGACCTTCAGCCCTGAAGACTGCACCACCAAACCACCTGAGCTTTGCAACCACTTCTATTCTCTGTCCCTCCCTCCCTCCCGCCCTCCCTCTTTTTATATCTCCCTCCCTCCTTCTCTCCCTGCCCAATCACTCTGCTTTCTCTCTCTAAACGTTAACATCTCAATACTCACTGCAGAGCCTGTCAGCTCTGTTATTTACAGCTCAAGGATACGAATCCCACTGTATATGTATGTGCGTGTGTGTGTGTGTGTGTGTGTGTGTGTGTGTGTGTAGTGATTGATATGCATTAATGATGTAAGGCGAACACCCATTAAAAGCTGGGAACTGTAAGCACTGCCTTGAGCTGTGACTATTAGTCTGAAAGTTTCCGGTGTTGGCAAAACACAAGGGACTGCAGCGGCAGATGTTAGGGGAAAGTGTGTGTGTGTGTGTGTGTGTGTGCGCGCGCGTGTGTGTGGACTAACAGTAGCAGGTGGTAAGTTTATTTCACCCCTCTCGCCCAAACCCGTGGTGACAGGGGATTTTAGGGCAATCTAATGCTCAGCTGTTCTCTCGCACTGTGACTGAGCTCGTGTGTGTGTGCATGTGTGCATGCGCGCGTGTGTGTGTGTGTGTGTGTATGTGTTTGTGCGCACGCTCATACACTAGCAGCCCGTATCATCAAGTTTTTCGTATTATCGTATCATTTCGTATCACCATTCACTGAAGGTCTACGCTTCAGTTTAGCTCAAGAGTTCTTGAACCTTTTCCAATCCTGGACCCAAATGGGATCTTACAGCTGTCTCACCTTGTGACCGAGGCTCATTACAGCTAATTGCTAATCTGGTGGAAATGTGGAAACCCAGCAGCAATCAGCAACCAATTGTGGGTCCTGACACATAGTTTAAGAAACCAGGACCTCCGGATTCTTACTTTGTGCTCCAGATGGCCAGGTTTCCTCAGCTCAACATAAATAAGTGTCCGACAGTTTAGGAAATAGTAACATGGCTTTTACTGAATTGGCTGATGGTGAAAAAAAAGGATGAGAAGAAAGAGAAATGAGAGATTGTTTGTTATTAAATTCTCTCTTCCTGAGGTCAGTGACACAGAGGCTTTTAGTGCCTGCTGGAACCACTCTCCTGCAACACCCGGTCTAATTGGTTAACGACATCTGATGTCATACCCCCCCCCCCCTCCCCCATTTCTCAAACCACTTTCACCCTCTCTATTCTTTCAACTGACAGATTTCTTCCCTTCATCTCCCTCTTACTTAAGGCAGGCATTGATTGAAGGAAAGAATAAAGCTAGTGAAAACATCTTCCCTGGCTGTCGCTGCCTCTGTTCCATTATACGCTATGGTTTCTACTTCCATGTGTAATGAGCCAGTAATGTAACTGGCACCCGTCTGGCTGTTTGTTTGTATTTGTATTGTATAAAGTTTCCTCCATAGCTGTGCTTATATATTTAACATTACTTCATCATAAATCTTTTCATGCTGTCAGCAACCCAACACCATTCTTGTGCAATGCTTTCGTCAAAGAGCACACTTACTTTCCACTCCTGCAAGGCCTGTCTACAGTATCTCTGTCCATCCGTCTCTCTGTTGATCCCTCTGTCTGTGTCTGCCAGCCAGCCTGTCTGTCTGTCTGTCTGTCTGTCTGCCTGCCTGCCAGCCAGCCAGCCAGCCTGTCTGTCTGTCTGTCTGTCTGTCTGTCTGGCCTTTAGTTACCGAAGAACCCTGGACCAAAAATAACGGCATGCTGTCAGACCTCTCGTTGCTATCTTCTCACATAGCCTGTAAACTTAACAGCTCTACAAGCTGCCTACACTGTGTCTGTACACAGACACAAAGAGCAAGCCAAGAGGGTTTCATGGAAGACAACGGAGATCTGTTTCCTATTTACTGATCCGGTCATTACCGTCTTTCAACTCTGATTTTTCTCGACTGAACTGAGCTCGTTTCCAATTGTCTGCGCAAGCCAAGCTGTTGTCACTCAAAAGCTCAGTGAATTGAAATCAGTGAGATTTTGAAAGACTCAGATAAAATTGGTATCATAACAGTGATATGAGAGCATCAGTGATGGTTAGACTGCGGATGTTGTTTGTCTACCCCCCCCATCTCTTAACCCCCTTGCAGTGACCCCATATGTGTCACTGCTACTGTCCCCCAGGGGTCAGTTAGAGGGGTTGTGTCCCAGACGCAAGTGGTTGTGTGTGTTATATACCCCCCCCCCTCCCCCTCCCATTTTCCTGCTCCCCACATTTCCCAGTTTATACACTCCAGCCCTCTCCCCAAGGAAAAGGGAACAGTGGGGCTCTACACGTTTTCATCCTGTAGAATGCATTGGGGCAGACATGCAATCATTGACTCAATGCACACATGGGCACAGGCACACACACACACACATACCCACACACACCACACGCACACATACGAAAGACAGAAAAGGCAGTAATGGGCTTAGTGCAGCGGAGCTTCATGTCTGTCATAATCTTGTCATGATACTGTCCAAATCCACCTCTAATCCACTCCCCCTCTAGAAAAGATGAAATTGGGATTACCCTTCTATCTGTTTCAATTACACAATCACTCTTTCTGTGTGTGTGTGTGTGTGTGTGTGTGTGTGTGTGTGTGTGTGTGTGCGTGTGTGTGTGTGCTGTGAGGTATTGTAACATTCCCTGGAATGTCAGCCATCCTCATGCTCTCAATTGTTTCCGCTGATCCCAGGGCTTTGGTTTTCCTACTGCTGGTGTGTGTGTGTGTCTGTGACTGTTTGAGTGTGCAGTGTGTGTGTGTGTGTGTGTGTGTGTGTGTGTGTGTGTTGGGGGGAGGGGCATGCACATTTGTGCCGGTTTCATGTGCGTGAGTCAAGGGTAATATCTTTCTCACTTTGAATATAATGTATCTTCTCTCATGACAAAGTTGACATTTAAAGGATAACAATAACACTGACACACACACACACACATGCACACACACCGCAGCGGAACAGATGGCCGCTGTGTGTGTTTGTTTGCGCTCAGATGATCATTCATATGCGCAGCGCAAATTAACATACTAACAAGCTGCCTCTGTGTGTGTGTGTGTCAGTGCTTGATTGCTATGGTGGTCATGGGGTGGAAGCTTCATACATTTGTCTGCGTGTGTGTGTGTGTGTGTGTGTGTGTGTGTGTGTGTGTGTGTGTGTGCACGTGCGTGTGTGTGTGTGTGAATAGCATAGGCTCTACTGACCATGACTGGGGCATTAAGAGGCGTCCCGCTCTAAAGCAGGAGAATCTTCACAACACCCTCTCCTCCAGGGCGAGTGAGGGAGACAGAGATGGAGAGAGAGAAAGAGAGATAGGGGGAAGAAGGGTGGGGAGAGGTTAAAGAAAGCGAGATGTGGGATGAGAGAGAGAGACACGGTGAAAATAGTGGGAGATAAAAGGGAGAAATACAGAGAAAAAGAGAGGGAGGAAAGTGATGGTGTAAGGAAAAGAGAGGGAGTTTGGAGAAGGGGGGACACGATGGAGGAAAGGAGGTTAAGGACAAAGTGAGGGAGACAGAGGGAGGGAGAGAGAGAGAGAGCAACCCACATGTACTCTACTATGGTGGCATTAAAAGGCTACTCAGTGTCTACATGCTAGGGGCAGAGATGGTTTTAAAAGAAATAAAAATGAACAAATGTGTGTGTGTGTATACGTGTGTATGTGCATATGTGCCTGTGTGTGTGTGTGTGTGTGTGTGTTTGCCCTCAAGCCTCAAGGCCACTAATGGGCAGGCAAGTCTTTGTTCCGGAGCAACATGGTTTTTGAGTAATGGAGCACACGCACCACACACACACACACACACACACACACACACACACAACACAAACACACTTGCTCATTCTTTGTAAATAACTGTATAGCCTGCATTGCTATCCATCATGACTCTATGAGTTAAATGTTGAGGCATCTTTTGTGTGTGCGTCTGCGTGTGTGTGTGCTGCGTGTGTGTGTGTGTGTGTGTGTGTGTGTGTGTGTGTGTGTGTGTGTGTTTGGACTTTGTATATCATCAGCTTCTGGTGGTTGATTGCAATCGCTCCAAGTCAGATTCTTGCAGGTCATTGGCTAACAGTTGCCTAGGGAGACAACTCAGTGGGCCGTGATTGGCGGATGATCCTAACGTGGTGTGACAGCCTCGTTAGTGCAACCTGATTGGTCAATTAGTGACATCACTTACTCCTCATTCCCTGGAGAGAGAGAGGGGGAAATAAAGAGGGAAAGAAAGAGTATGAGATTACTTTTTATTTCAGCTTGTCATTCTTGTGATGAATATAATTCAACTGAATTCATAATAACAAACGTTTTTAGCCGAAGTGTTTAACTGCTATATATACACAGTAAGGGCACAGTGTTTATTGAGAGAAAGAGGAAGCTTGACAGAGAGAAGGGGGGGTGGGGGGGTAAAGAGAGATCCAATCGCTCCATAAATTATGAATGTGTTCCGGAGGAAAGCATTCAATAACTAAATGCCACATGGTATTCAGTCAAGGAATCCAACTGTGTGTGTGTGTGTGTGTGTGTGTGTGTGTGTGTGTGTGTGTGTGTGTGTGTGTGTGTGTGTGTGTGTGTGTGTGTGTGTGTGTGTGTGTGTGTGTGTGTGTGTGTGCCCACATGTGTGTGAGCATTAGGGTTGGGTGATACTGTACATCCTCCTATCAACCTATCGTCATCACATATATCACCCATCCCCAATATGTTCATCATTATTTGGGGGGGAGGTGTGCTAGACGGCACAGACACACACACACAATTATATTATTATTATTATTATTATTATTATTATTATTATATTATAGTGTACAAACCTGGTGAATCAAATTTAAAATCAACTTTAAAATCAGCGCAATTTTGTCCATGTGCGTCTCTAGTTCAGTGTCAGTGTTTCCCACAGCAGAAGTATTGGTCAAGGTGGAAGGTTCTGGCTAGCCTAGGTCTGCTTGATATGCCAGGTTTGCATAGAACTTGAAAAGTCAAATTTGATCAGCTCAGATAGGCTAACAAAGTTTTACAGTAAATGCAGGGAGGAAGGTAGTGCGAAGTCATGGTTTGCAATGACGTGAAGGAAATAATTTGAGGTTGCTAACGGACTTACTTAACAAACACACTTGCTAACAGAGCTAAATAAAGACGGGGTGTGCTGATATTAATGTCACTGGCAGTAGCTTAGGTTGTAACAGTTAGTTGACTTTACTTTACTTACTTTACACAATTCAATGCTCTCTCCCACAATTTTACGCTCCTCATTGGCTCCAATATTTTACTTTAACTACATGTTATTGTAATACAGAAAGACACTGCTGTATTTGTGTTAGCCAAAGAAACATACAGTACCATGCCGTCATTTTAGCATATACAGACTACTGGCAGCGTGGATGACAGCCAATTACTCTAAATGGAACAGGTTTGTTTTTACTGTATAATCTACATCAGAAGTATTACACTGTGATATTCTCTGTAAAACACTCATACCAAATTATTGAGTTAAATATACTCAATATACATGCATTAACAAGCACATACTCAGTGCAAGAACAATGAAGATATTGAGAAACTACATAATGAAGTGTATAGTCAAACATGTCAAAAACAAAGCCTTGACATGTTGGTACGAAGTGCCCATGGTGTCGTGGGCCCAACTCTTCCTGGAGTCTGGCACAAGGGATTGTTACATCATATCCTGTGTATTGTTAAATACACACGGACATATGTAATAATTTAAAACAAACATGTTAAAACAAAAGAGTTGTCATAAACCAACCAAAAGCAAGAAAATCTAAAAAAATGAATCAGCATAGCTCTGTGTGAGTGAGTGAGTGAGTGAGAGTGATAGAGGGAGGGGATAAGCACTGACAGGGGATAGGCACTGACAGGCACACTTTATACTGACTTTAATCTATTTCCTGATACACTGACCAAACACGTATCTAATAATAAGCCAAAATAGTTTTACATATCAAATAAATCAAAACTCACCATCTAATGTGCAAGAAAATCTTTGAAAAATACAAATCTAGGACTCTCTTCAGTGTGGGTGCGACGTGTGATTCAACCATTTGCCCCAGAATGCATTGTTGTTCACAGTAAAGTGCAGTATTAAAGGGAAACAGTATACTACTGTTGGAATTTGGCTGTTAATTCTTGGCTGAAAGTAACTCGTATATACGCTAAGAGTTACTTTCAGATTTAGCTCTCTTGTCTGTCATGGTATTAGTTTCTTCTTGTCATTTTAATTTACACAGTTGGTTGGTCAGAGTGCTTGACAAAAACTCCTGAACAAAGAGGCACGCCTTGGGCAGCTGTGCATTTGTGTATGTGTGTGAAAGAACGTACATGAGTTTTTTCTTTTTCGTTAGACCTCTCCTTCTGTCTCTCCTTTCCCTCTCTCCCACTCCTTTTCCCCATATTGCAATCCTAGTCTCTCCTTTGGCAGCTGAGATGGAATGACCACTGCTGTGTTCACGTCTGGCAATGCTGCTAGTAATAAAGTTGTGTTGTTTTGAAGGCGAGCCATGGATGGCTTAATGAACTTGTTGGGCTAGCGAGGCCACCGTCTACAGCTATGTCAATAGCCTGGCTAATAAAGTTATGTTATTGGGATGGCAGACAGCCTGCAGGGCCTGCTGCTTTCAGAGACATGTCATGCTGTGTGTGAGTTAATAAAGTTATGTGTCCTTTGAATGGGTGTAATACAGTCGCTGGGTGTGTTGCTGTGTGATCATAGCATTACAGGAGGTATTTTGATAGTGAAGTCAGTGCAATAGGCCTGAACAAAATGCCTCTCAGTATGAATAGGGGGGACAGAATGAGCACAAAATTGTTTCCCATTTGCTCTGCAAGTGTGAACCATGTGCAGTGATTCTGTTGGATTGACAGTGTCTTTTCAGACTAGTCTTAGCATGACAGAGCAATAGAGAAGTGCTGTGAGAAACTGCAAATAGGAGCGAGAGAGCAACACACACACACACACACACACACACACACACACAGAGACAGACATAAACGCCCACAAACACACACACACGGAAGAGTGAGGATGTTTGGTATGTGGGTTCTGTGTCAGGTGGAGCTGAGAAGGGTTGACACCTCGTCAGAGAGTCTGGAAGAGGAGAGAGGAGATCTAACTATGTGACACCAGGCTTTTTATAGACACAGGGGAAGTAGAGATAGATCCAAATGGATCACCGCTGCTTAGCAGAGCCCCTCCCCCAGATTGTGTGAGTGTGTGTGCATTTACGTGTGTGTGCAGATCTGTGTTTGTCTGAGTATAGATATTCTTTTGTGTCCATATGATAAATGTGTTTAAATAATAAAAAGTCACCCAGGCAGAAGCACAATAGGGTGTACAAGTGGCCTTCCTCCAAGTGTTTTTGTATATATGTATGCGTGCGTGCGCGTGTGTGTGTGTGTGTGTGTCTGTGTGTATGTGTGTGTTTGCGTTTTGCACTCAGCGTGAGTGTGCGAATGAGGGTGAATGGCGCGCTGCAGGGAGGTTCTCCCTCTATAGGGGATGAATGTGCTGATATGACAGTGATACATGGAGATGTTTACAGTAAACAGAGAGAAAGAGTGACTAGAGAGTAGACCTCAGGGGGAAGGAAAGAAAGAAAGAAAGAAAGAAAGAAAGAAAGGGGAAGTGAGAGAATGACCCAGCCCATACATAGGATGTCTTCAATGAACTCTGTTAAGCACAAGAAAATTGGTGAAATCTATATTGATGAATAATGTTTGTTTGAAGGCATCATCATCCATCGTTCTCTCCCTCCCTCGCTGTTTCTCTGACAGTGAAGCTGTACTCTATCTGCTCTGTATGATATCACTGGAGGAATGTAGTTATTATAGCAACAGAGAATGATCGCTGACACGCTTGGCTCACATTCAGAACTTGTTCAAACAACGCACATGCGCACACACACACACACACACACACAGATGTATATACGCATCGTGCCTGCTCACCTCATCCCTTTATTGTAGACAATACCTGCAGTGTTTCTGAACTTCGCACACTGGCACACACTTATATCGCGCAGTCTCAGACCATTCACACACACCCAGTTGCACACACACACACACACACACACAAATTCTCGGTAAAACTCGGTAGCAAACATGAGACTACTGAAAAAAATTATACACTTTACCCCCACAGTGCCATTATGGACTCTTTAAAATGTTCTTAGTTTACGATTGGGCTGAGCTCCCATGGACTGTAGCGGTAGCAGAAACTCTATCCTTTTAGGTGATTGGTTTTACAGCAGCACACCAGTTTGTATAGCTCTGTATACCCCAGTACTACTACCGTATAATGTGATATTGGCTGGCTTTAGGAGACTTAGCACTGCTGCTCTTGATTTGTTGCAACTTTGTGGGAAAGTTGACTGTGAGTGGGATAAGCCCTTATTGCCTGCCCCTGCATGTGTGTGTGTGTGTATGTGTGTGTGTGCGTGTGCGTCCGCGTGCGTGCATGTGAGCTGATGGATGAACTTGCAGTCTGGTAAGCAGGGACATTCCCCTCTCTGTTCTCTCTCTGTGCCATGGAAACCAGACGGGAGGGCTATGGTGGCCCACAGGAGCCAAATGAGGCGGCAATAATGCAGCGCTTAACCCCACATTGAAAAATGACTTCATTCTCTCATCAATAGAGCAGTTCCTAACGCCCCGCCACGCTTATGCATACACATACATGCGCGTACACACACGTAAACACACACACAAACACCCATACACGCGCACGTAATTGAAATGTGCAGAGGGTATTTCCCATGGTTAAGGTATGATACAGTTAACTATCATGCGGTTCAGACACGGGTGAAACACACACACACACACACACACACACACACACACAAATGCACACCCTCTCATGCATACACAGTATGTGGTATGCTGCAGTGCGGAGAAAGCAGTGTTTGTTCTTTGGGTTGATTGAGGGGCTTTGGTTGGTTATGAATGGAGATATATTCTTTTGCTGTTTTTGCTTTTATGTAGTCAGTTTGTCAGTGCATGTTTGTGTTAATATTCCAACACTGTGATGCTTGCTGCTTTATTAGGATCCCTATTAGCTAGCGCAGCAGTTACTAATCTCCCTGGGATTCATAAATATTAAACTAAAATACAAAATAAGCCACAAACTCAATCATGTGTGACAGACTACACAATTCAGCTTGTTGTGAGACACAAATCTATTTCGTCTTTAGAGTAACTAAATAATTGTTTCCTAATTGTTTTGAGGAATTATTTAGTATGCTAAAACGCTTGATTCAAGGTCATGTTGATACATTAGCACATGCGTCATAGGCCTCATTGCCCACAATTCCCAGACGCTTAAGAAAAGAAAGAAAAGAAAAGAAAAGAAAAGAATCCTACCATAACTAGTACTTCTAATACTAAATCTCCGCCTGTGTTTCCTTTACTTTGAGCATACCCTGCACACACACTAAACAGGCGCCTATGGCTCTTTGTGTGTGTGTGTGTGTGTGTGTGTGTGTGTGTGTGTGTGTGAGTGAGGCAAAAGGCTCTTTAGGATGCTCCATCTTCCCATGTCCAGTGGCTCTTTTTGCTCACTTAGTGCCTCTATTATGTCTTTCTTCCATTTGTGTGTGTGTGTGCGCGTGTGTGTGTGTGCCTGTCTGTCTGTCTGTCTGTCTGTCTGTCTGTTTTTATAAGAGAGAGACTTGACTTGAGACTGTAAGATTATAAGTTGGGCCCTGAGGGCAGCTAAGAGCTTTTAGAGAAAGAGCAACAGGGACTGCTGACAGAATGGCAGCCAGGCATGACAGACAGACACTCAAACACACACACACACACACACACACACACACACACACATAAAAGTAAAAGAAGGGGGCATAAAGAAGAGACAGGAGAGAAGGAGAGACTGAAGAGTGAGAGAGTGGTGGAGGGAGAAGAGAGAGGTGTGTGACACTGTATAGGAGACAATTGTATTTCTATAGAATAAACACAGAATAACACACTCAGCACCCAGGGGTTTCCCTGCTCAGTGTGTATGTGTGTGTGTAATTCCTGTCTCTTAGATACCACTTAGCATCTGTATATTTACCTGAGAGGAACAGGGCGTGTGTGTTTTTATCTAAAAATGTTTGCTTGCTAATGTGTATGTGTGTCTTCTGTTGAGTCTGTTTACATGTGTGGTTACTCCTGTAGGTGAAAGCCCTTCTGTGTGTTTGTATGGGAGCGCATGAGTCTATGTGTGTGTGTGTGTGTGTGCGTGTGTGTGTGTGTGTGTGTGTCTGGGTGCATGCACGCCCTGGGGCAGCCTCTTTATGCTGTCTCCTCTGCGAGGGCTAGAATTGAAAGCAGCCTTTTGAAATGATAACCTAGAGTTATGAATGGTTGTATACACCAGAGAGAGAGAGAGAGAAGAGAGAATGAGATATCATGGGCTGATGAGGAATAAAAAGGAATAGAATAATTCAATAAAAGGAAATGTGTAGGGGGAATAAAGTCATTATTGGAGGAGCGAGATTGCTCCTTTATTTCCTGAGTCGTGAATTGTTTTCCTATTTGCAATTCTTTCATCGTTCTTTTATCTAAGGACTTTTTCAGACAAAATGAATGTAGGAGGAAGAACGAGCGAGAAATAGAAATTAAAATAGATAAAGGGTAATGAGTCACATAGTTGCATGTACGCAACTATGTGTGTGGTGTGTGTGTTTGTGTGTGAGAGGGAGAATAAAAGAGCTGGACCAAGAAAAGAAAAAAACACGGACAAAGTAAGCGAGAGGTGAAAGAGAGAGGTTAGGGGCTTTTGCAGTGTCTTGTTAACCTGTGTGGTGTATGACAATAGCCCAGTAGGACCCCTGCTCTCCCAGGCCTGTCTCAAGTGCTGCCTGTCAGTATTTAGAGTGCTCTCTTTCTAGTCAGGCAACCCGCTACAGCGCCTCACTATGGCCTCAACCGGGGCCTCCCAAGACCCCTGCTGTGAAAAGAAACAATGTCACTACTCCAAACTCTTGAGTCCGTACTACCAACCCCATTGCAACTGGCACGATGAATATAACCAATGTGGTTAAAGTTGCACCATTTCACTGCATACTGGCTAGTGCTGCATTAAAGTGGTAATCCACCAGATCCTGTTTTTTCTTTTTTTAAATTTGTTTTGGCGACGTCATCGGTGCTAAGCGGTCGATGCTGTGGCGTTCCTGCACTGCTCTTCCCAGAGATCACTTGTCAATCAAACGGTGTGGCCACTACTGTGACGTCTCTTTCCTTGGATTTTCCATTGATGAAGTTTGAGTTTCTGTAGGTGGCGCGCTTTTCCTTGTCTGTTCAGTCATGGTGGCTATCGTTGCTCATGCTAACTACCCGGTTCTTCTTCTTCTTTCTATTCCAAACAAACCGCTGTTGTTGCTGCTGCTGCCAGAAACCTGAATCGCATCGCTTCCTGTGCTTACCTACCCGTAGGCGTTCAGAAGTGGTTATAGGTTGAATCACTAATGTGTTGTATCTATTGGTAATAGAGAGTAGCAAAATGGACATTTATTTATATGAAATTTATATGAAAATTATGAAATGTCATGAAATGCTGTGGGAGGCGTAACATGAAATGGGGTGTTCATGGCCAGCTGGATGGGCTTGTATAACAATTAGATTGTTAAGAGTGTAGCCTAGTAGGCAGCCCTTTCTCAGACCGGCACAATAACCAGTGGTGAAAAGACATTCAGGGAAACCCAGGACGGAAAATAACCTTTCCCTCAAAAAAGTGTTTGTGTGTGTGTGTTTGTGTGTGTGTGTGTGTGTGTGTGTGTGCACGCATGTGTCCTGGCCCGGCCACCTCGGGACAATATATTGTGGTGGGAAATGCGTGTCTGGAGCATGAAATAGACTGAGACTACTAGGGAGAAACCACAGTAGCTCGATCTTTCAAACCACACTGTGTCTGTGTGTGTGTTTGTGTGTGTGTGTGTATGTGAGTATGTGTGTTTGCTGGGATTTTATTGCCCTGCTTAATGTGGAGGACTTAAGGGAAGCATGCGCGCCCTCTTTGGTATTCACTGAGAGACAGAGGGAAGGATGGTGGGTGGGAGGGTGGACAGAAAAGGGAGCGATGGAAAGGGGGAGAAGAGGAGGGGAGGAAAAGGACAGATTGAGGAAAGGAAGAAGCAGGGGAGAAAAGGGGGAGGGAAGAGTGAGGGAGGGAAGGAAGGAAGGAAAAGGGGAGATCGAAGATTAAGAGGGAAAAGATGAAAGGGTAAAGTGCATTCGTTTTGAGACATGCTGGTAATGAGAGGATATGTGTGTGAGCGTGTGTGTGTGAGTGTGTGTGTGTGTGTGTGTGTGAGTGCATGTGTGTGTGTGTGTGTGTGTGTGTGTGTGTGTGTGTGTGTGTGTGTGTGTGTGTGCGCAAGCATGGATGAGTTCTATGTGTCTGTCTTCACCAGGATTAAGCTTCAGCCTTATTACAGCCTCATTACATCAGTCCACTTCTTCCATTACACACACACATTGAATGCTGTGACACAGAGGCACACAGACACACACACACACACACGCTCAAACACTCTCTCACACACACAGATGCATTCACACACAGTCACCATGTCAATCAATCTCTAACAGGTCAGGGCTAGAGTGGTATTCTGGTAATGTTAATCAGTTTGTGTGTATGTGTGCACATGTATGTTGGTATATGTGTGTGTGTGTGTGTGTGTGTGTGTGTGTGTGTGTGTGTGTGTGTGTGTGTACGTGTGTCACAGCTGTTCAATGCATTACCAACTAATATGACACCCCTGGCACACACACACACACACACACCGCTAATCTAATTTAGTCAACAGCCACAGTCTTCAAAAAGGAGGCTCATCCCAGGCTTGGATGTATTTGTGTTGCTCAAGCCTACTAATATAGCGCCCCCTATGTTCCCTCTGCCCTCTCCCATTTAAAGGAAGTGTGCTTTAAATGTAGACTGACTTAACTCACTCATCAAGCTCTGACCTGAACCCATTAGCTATATTTGGTTGTGTAAGCCTCACCATGTACATTGTAGGTGGTTCGGATTTCAAAGCAGCTACTGCAATGTGATGGTTACTATGGAATACTGCATCACTTTAATTTAAACTCAGCAGCTTGTAAAGTGAAATATAAATATTAGTATTAGTATTAGCCTGTCTGGTAAAGATATACAGTGGGGTCCAAAAGTCTGAGTCCACTATTGAGTCTTTTTTTTTTCATCATTTATCAAAATGTTATCAAATACAAATTTTAAATCAAATGATATTCCTCAAACAAGATTACATAATGTTTGCTAGTATTTACTCAAAAAGTCATAATTTCTCAATATTTGGTATGTCCACCGTTTGCCTTCATCACAGCTTGCACTGTCTGGCATCGATTCTCGATTCTTCTGGTATCTAATGTTATCTGAATGTTTATTTTGTAATCTGCTTTGGCAACATTGTTTCTGTTTACAGTCATGCCAATAAAGCAAATTGAATTGAATTGAATTGGAAATAGGCCAAACATCCCCACACCTGAATATTTCCACCACCACATTTGATTGTAGGTTTTATGCACTGTTGCATTAACCTCTCATGCGGCCGTCTCCTCACATAAGCTCTCCATTTGCAACCGTAAAGTTCAAATTGTGATTAATCTGTAAGACTTTCTTCCGGTCTTCAACAGTGAAATTTTGGTATTGTTTGGCCCATGCTAAATGTTTAGATTTGTTTTATCATCACAGAAGGGTTTGCAAACTTCTACTCTCACGTTAAGGCAGCAGTTTATTATTTAACTTGAATTCTCTCTCTATAACACATAGAGGACCATATTAATATAGTTAATATCTGGTATTAATTGTTAAAAGACAAAACAATTCACACTGTGTATTAGGAGCATACATGTGTTAATATTTGAATCAAATATATGGTGTGACAACCATTTGAGGAAAGTTAACCAAATGGTGTGAACATTATATTCAGATATATTTCAATTTAATATGAGCATTTCTCAAATATCTAAAAAAAATATATATATATCAGTTCTAAATAATGTATTCTTCAAAAAGAAGCATCAACTGAGTAAAAACACTTTATTAGTTTTTGATAAATGATAAATAAACAGTTCTTGGTAGTGGACTCAGACCTTTGGACACCACTGTATGTGACCAAACACCAAACACCATGAACTCAGCCTAATTATCCATCACAAAAAAAGTTTGATCAAAAATGCAAAAATTTGCAAAAGATTTTATAAAATGTTAAAAATAAAAAAAGTTCCAAATGCAACAAACAATAATCTATAAAAAACAAATAAAAACCTGTTTCCTACAATGTGCCTGTTTTCCATGTTGGGTCACATATGGGTTTTAACTGAATGCTTTTATTGGGTTGAGCAAAGGGTCTGCGGTTTGAGTAATGGCAGCTTCCTCAAAGTGATGGCCAATACAATAACATTCGCTGTACTGGCAGTTTCCTTGGCAAAGCATTTTGTTCCGAAGTGAGACATCAACCATTTGAAAAAAGTGACAGCTACGCTTAGAAAATGATTGGCGATGATTGCTGAAGTAATTTACCTTATTAAGTATTTTAAGACCATGGCCAACCAAACAGCGGTGAGGAATCATGAATGTTTTCCACTAATGAATTTCAAGTAACCTTTTTTTTCTAAAAATGGATATGAAGCATTTGAAATAAATCAAATGCTTCTTCACCAATTTTGATGCTTTTGATTTGTTTATGGGTAACATTTCTGTGTATGCATGTCTGTGTATGTGTGCAAGCACGCACGTGTGTGTGTGTGTGTGTGTGTGCGCGTGCATGCGTGTGTGTGTGTGTTGTCTGGCTGG
>JAXDDX010000007.1:8877500-8880000 GCA_034670405.1 Hoplostethus atlanticus
AAACTTTCTGACCTGGCAATGGATATGCAGACTAGGACACACACACACACACACACACACACACACACACACAAGCAAGCAGATTCCCACAGTCACACAAACAGACACAGACACACACACACACACGCTGTCACATTCTATTTATCTATTCTATTTATTATTGTATGGCAATGTAAGAGGCAAACAGGAAAAGGATATGATGTCACTGACCAATAGCTTATGGCAGCCAAGTATGGTCTGGCAACATATGCAGCAGAGTGGTCATTTTAGCTGTGGTGTGTGTGTCTGTGTCTATGTCTGTGTGTGCGTGTGTGTGTGTGTGTGTGTGTGTGTGTGTGTGTGTGTGTGTGTGTGTGTGTGTGTGTGTGTGTGTGTTTTGGACACTCTTCCCAGCAAAGCAATAAATTTGGTCATAGTGCTGAGCTGGTACTAAAAATCTGTCTCTCTCACACACACCACACACACACACACACACACACACACACACACGCATGTATGCACTCACACACACACGCAGCCTATCTGTCATAGGCAGTGTGTAGGTGTTAGAGCTGGGCTTATTGACTCGTAGAGACAGAGACAGCAGCGAGCACCGAGTGAACACACTGCTATCGGAATACGATTAATACTGTCTGGCTGATGGATTAGACTCATTACACAGGGAGCAGGACGTACGGTGGGGGGGGGGTGGGGGGTGGGAGGGGCTTCGGGGCAGGGTGGCGAGGATGTGGGAAAGAGAGAGGGGAGAGAGGCAAGATGAAAGACGACAAGGAAATGGAGGGATGAGATAGGGAGGGGCAGAGGGAAGGGAGAGATCTAAGAACTGTGATTCTAAATCTTACTTTGGGTACAATCAATTCCTCTGTGGCCAAAGCAACAAAAAAAACTACTCTCTCTAAAGAAATCTATCTGGCCGTCAGCTACGTCTAGCTGGACTCGTGTGTGCATATGATTCTCATTCTTTTACCTGCTGCCATTGTGTGTGTGTGTGTGTGTGTGGTTTTTGTGTGGGCTCCATTATCACCAAAACCAGCTGATGTGGCCTATTTTCCGTGTGGCGTGGAGAGGGTCAGCGTGTACCTGGAGGCAGATAAGCAGGTGGGCTACCTGGATCAGAGAGCTGCTGCGCGTGTCACACTGAGCTACAAGCACAGAGACATCACGATATTATCAGTTACAACAGACTCAGCCAGCCGCAGTGTGTGTGTAGGTGTGTCTAAGTGTGTGTGCAGTCTAAGTATATCCTAAAAAAAAACGTTGCCAAAAGAAATGACAAAGAGTTTTTCGCTACATAATGGTGTGTTGGGTGCAGGTGCAGTATAGTATGACAGCCCTTCCTGTTCAGGCAGCCGTAAGTCTCAATATCATCATCAGATGTTTAGAGGGAAACCATCTCCCCACTACTGATATGCAATTACTCTTTTCCTGCTAACCAATGACTATTTCTCAAGTGTGTGTGTGTGTGTGTGTGTGCGTTAGAGATTTATTCCTCACTTCTCTATAATTACACGTGTAAACATTTCTGATGATGTCATGGTCTCAGAGCGCTGACTAATCTGTTCCTGGGCTGGAATGGGACGTAATCAGTCTAGTTTTAAACATGTGCACACACACACACACACACACACACACACACACACACACACAGACCAGCGCATACATTCTGTATTTTTTTACTTTCTTATTATATTAGTAACCTTCCTGGTAGAATGGGCAAAATGTCTTGTAAATTGTTACCTTAGCAACCAAATGTGCTAAGTTTTGCTGGCAGTTCAGACAGCTTGAATTACACCCTACCTACCAAGAGTAGGAGCTATCTATGTAGGGAATCAGCGGGCAGAATGTAATGTTTCTACCAAACAAACAGCTTGGGTTTGTTTTCTGTATCAAACTCAACTGTGTATAAAAGAAGAACCATTGCAAAATAAAAGTCTTTGGCAGGCCAGCAAAAGAAATGAGCTTTTGGAAACCAAACACCTTTTAATGTTACAAATTCATGGAAACCCCACACACATCTATTCTGGCAGATTGCCATATGGAAAGAAACATACATACACACACACACACACACACACACACACACACACACATTTACACAGGGGACAGCCAAAACATCCTCTCTGTCAAGTCAAAATGTCCCCTAGGTGTCCACCCTGGTCCAGTAACCATAGCAACCCTCTTACCTGGCATTTAAAGTATGTGTGTGAGGCGTGATGGTGAATAAAAGAAATAGACAATGAGATGGGGAGAGAGAGAGTTAGACACACACAGAGAGAGAGAGAGAGAGAGAGAGAGAGACTGCAGATGTGCCATGAACAGAGTCAATATTAGTTCAGAAGCGAGCGACTGGAAGCGGAGGCTATCTGTCTGTGGGTGTGTGTGATTCCGCATAACGAACTGGTTTCTTGAAAGAGCAAATCTGGAGAATCTTTTTTTTTTTATCATTTTGTTTATGGTCTAGCTTTCTAACGCCTCGGGAAGAGAACACAAGTAGCAAGAT
>JAXDDX010000007.1:8882500-8892500 GCA_034670405.1 Hoplostethus atlanticus
TACTTATGCAGGACTCCTCCTCGCTCTCCAACCAATCACATGCTCTAAGCCCCATACCTTCCTACCCACGTTATATGACCTGTATATTCCCAACTAAACATGTTAAGTGTGTGTGTAAACACACTCCGGCCAGCATTAGTTGTCTTGTCTGCGTGCGGGCTATAACGTAGACGTACAAACTGTCATCTCCTCACACACGTTAACAGATTTGTAACTGATGTCTTGATGTCTGATAGACAGATAAAGTGGATGTAGACTATAAGTTGATTATCCAGGTTATGCAGGTGTGTGTGTGTGTGTGTGGGGGCGGGGGGGGGGGGTTAGGGTTGGGGGGGGGGGCACTTTAAGAGTGTTTATTTGGTCTTTGAATTCCAGTGGGTAAAGGAACACGGCTGTTTTCCAAACCCCCCCTGGTCCTGTAAAAACAGTATCAGGATACACACTCTGTTTGATTCAAACCAGCGTGTGTGTATTTCTGTGTGTGTGTGTGTGTGTGTGTGTGTGTGTAAAATAGCGTCTCTGCTTGTAAACTCCACCAGGATACTGTTCATTGAGCTCAGCATCACAGAGCGTTGAATCATGATGTTGATGTTGTGAATCATGAGTGTGTGCGTCCGTCCTCTCTCCTTCCTTTTTAACAATAAATCCTCATTTCCTATGAAGGCATAGAAGAAGTGCAGTAGCGGGACGATACCTGCATCGGTGATTCAATGATCATAGGAATGTGAGGAATGGGCCTGGGCATTAGCTGTTAGCCGATTAGCATGCTAGAGGTCAATAAGCAACACTAGGGGTCAACCCCCATGCAGACCTGGAAGGTCAGTGGTGAAAGGTCAGATAGTCTGTCTGGATCTTGGTCCCATATTAGCTAGAGGGAACTTGGTGGCTGTCAGACACACACACACACACACACACACACACACATTTCAGCAGCCTGAGATATCATGACGATGTCTAAGTGTCCTCCCTCCAGTAAAGTAGTGATATTTCCATGTTAGTAAGAGATGATGTATATAGCTTCATGTTTTTATACCAGCCACCTGGTAGTACTCTGCATTTCACAGCCTGGAATAAATCTGCACTATCCAGACACCTGAATTCCTTTTGGGTTATAGAATCCATATCTCATCGTGGTGTCTAGTTCACATAACTTCATTTACACTGTTGTGTGCGTCTGTGTTTAATACAGAATTTCATTAGACTATGTGTGTGCACATCCATTGGTTCCAGTGTGTGTTCCTCACTAAATCAAGTTGCTATACCAACCATGTGTATTTCACTTGCTGCAGGCAGTAGATTTATTGTTACATCAAAGACCAGTATGTATGTGTGTGTGTGTGTGTGTGTGTGTGTGTGTGTGTGTGTGTGTGTGTGGCACTTGAATGTGTGTGTGAATGCACATGTATGTGCACACGTATGTCTGTATGTGTGTGTGTCTACATGTTTGCACAGTAGATTCAGTGTGTGAGAGTTTACTGCCGTATTCCAAGCTGCAGTTTAGTTAAAGTGGCTGGAAATGAAATCTCTAAACCTCAGTGCTCACACACACATCCATCACTTACTTCTTAAAAGCAGAGAAAGAGAGATAGAGAGTGAGATGAGTGGGAGTCATGAGAAGAGTGAGAGAGAGATTGAAAGGCAGAGGGAAGCAGAGGTTGCTAGTGCCCCCTACAGGTTGTTTGAGCTCTTTCAGTCTCCTACCTGACTTGGATGGATGTTCAAAGCAGACAATCGAATTGTGTCTGGGTCTGGATACTTGGACACTTGTCAGACGAACCGTGTTTTGTGTCACTGAGAGTAGCAATAGCTGATTATATTTGGAGTTGGAGTGCTTGTGTCGGAGGAAAACTCAATTTTGCAGATGATCTGTCTGGCTCGCAAGTTCCCCCACCGCGTTTTGCTGATTACATCAAGTACTTGTGCTGCAAAGTAAGTGGTTCTGTGACAGCTTGGCGTAACTCTCTGCTTCTTCATCTCTTTTCCTGTCTCTCTTTCTCTCTCTCTCTCTCTCTCTCTCTCTCTCTCTGCCTTCCTCTCCCTCCCTGTCCAGTGATCTCAGTGAGAACCAGATCCAGGGGGTTCCAAGGAAAGCCTTCAGGGGAGCTGTGGAGATCAAGAACCTGTGAGTGGCACTTTGCCGATACTTTCTATGTGTGTTTGTGTGTGTATGTGCGTGCACGTCTGTCATTTGCTTCTTACCATGTGTGCAAATCTGCACAGCCCCCATGCGCCCCTGCATCAATATTTCATTGTGTTAAATGTCATGTGCCTCCTGCTTGCCGTATTGACTGGTGAGCACACACTGCTGCTTGTTAGTGGCGGTGGAGGTTTTCTATGGACCTCGCATTAGTGGCTTTTCTCTTTTTTTCTTTCTTTGTTTTCCCTCAGTCATAGTTATGATGATTGAAGATAATTGTTGGTCATTTTGCAGGTGAAGTAATTGCCCAGAAGTAATCTTCTAAATATGGATTTTTGCTGCATTTTGCTGCATCCTGGATTTTTTCCAGATCAGATAGTTTTTTTTAAATGCCTTGCAATTATTGTAAAAGGACAGGACAGTGTGTGTGTGTGTGTGTGTGTGTGTGTGTGTGTGTGTGTGTGTGTGTGTGTGTGTGTGTGTGTGTGTGTGTGTGTGTGCGTGCGTGCGTGTGCGTGTGTGTGTGCGCGCGCACGCGTGAGGGTGACAGCACATGATTTACTGTCCTTATGTCTTAATTAAATTGTTTCAGCAAAGTGATTCTGAGAGAGAGAGAGAAAGGAGGGAAGGGAGGGAGAGGTGCATACAGATTAGAGGACAGAGATAGAAGAGAGCAGGAAGAGGGGAATGGATGCAGAGATGAATACATTGAGAAATACGTCCAGAAGGAACAAAGAGCTCAAGAGACAGAACTAAAGGAAGAGGGAAAGTGAGAGAGGGCGAAAGAGAGAGGTTGGTGGTGAGTTTGCTGAGGGAGTCGGTGCATTTTCATCTCTATCTGACTGATTTTCAGCTGAAGCTTTACTGTAGGACACCTTTATAGCTTACAACAGCTTCATTTTTCTTTCTTGTGTGTGTGTGTGTGTGTGTGTGTGTGTGTGTGAGCAGCCAGTTGGACTATAACCACATCGGCTGTATTGAAGATGGAGCCTTCAGAGCGTTACGCGACCTGGAAGTACTGTGAGTACCTCTTGAACCGATCTCCTTGCTAACAACAATAGAGGATTGCTTGATGAGGAGCACCGACAGCAGCTGGATGTGAGAAAAGCTAATAACCTTGTTGACCTTTGAAAGACTGCATCGTCTGTGCAGCACCCAAAAAGCCAGGATCGTTTCCTATATAGACAGCAGTGACACTTAGATTTTCATATTACCAGTGTGCAGGACCTCGAGTATCGAAAAAAATCAACTTTTCGTCACAGAAAATATTGTTGATATTATCATTGGACATTTTGAAAACCAATGGTTTGCTTTGGGCTGAAGGTCATGAAATATTTGCCCACATGAAGAGCAGTGTCAGCTGTCAATTACTAGTACAGTAAAGTACAAGGACACTGACAACAAAAATCTGCTCACATGTCATATAATAATTGAACATGCTGTATGCAACAAGGGTGGAAGTAACTAATTACATTTTACTCTCGTTAGTGTAATTAAGTAGCTTTTTGCGTACTTGTACTTAAGTAATTTTACTTTTGCTTAAGTATGTTTTGACTGACGTATTTTACTTCACATCCATTACAGAGTAAAAATGCTGTATAAATATGATAAATTACATGTGGACCTAATCAACTGTAACATTAAATGCTCAGATTTGTCCGTGATAGTTAGCTTAGTTAATATTAGACAAAATACCATCCAGGAAACAGAAAAACAGTTTTGGAATAATGCCGTTGGGATTTTTGGGAAATTGCTGTTTGGATTCAAGCTTCACTTAATCAATGCACTATTTTTTCTTAATTTGAGCTCTTTTTGCATTGCATGGGAAAGATCATATGTAACTCCGACTGTGACTTTTACTCTTAAGTCCATTTTAAATGAGCTACTTTTTACTTTAACATTAACATTTTTACTTGACCAACTTGAATGTGTTTTTTCCTCTGCATTTTTCTCCTTAGCACTCTTAACAACAACAACATCAGCCGACTGTCTGTGGCCAGCTTCAACCACATGCCGAAACTCAGGACCTTGTAAGTGGCACCGTTGAGTAGTTTCTACACACTTACTGCTCTGGGGGAAGGTTTCCTTTGTCCGTGTCCGTTTGTACAATTGATCGATCAATCCATACTCCCACCTCTCCCTCCTCCTCCCTCCCTGCCCTTACGTCCACTGTCCTCAAATCCCTTATTTCTCCTCTCCCTCCTTCACCCTGCAACTCACCTCCTCCCCGTTTCTTCTCTCCCCTCACCTGCCCCCGCTTCCCTCGATACTCCCATCCCCTCTTCTCCGACCTGCCGTCTTACACTTCCCCCCATCACCTACCGCTCCTCCACCCTCCTCCATTTCCCCCCATGCCCCTCCCTCCCTCCCTCCCCCACACCTCATCTATTCCCCAGTCGCCTGCACTCCAACAACCTGCAGTGTGACTGCCACGTGGCCTGGCTGTCGGAGTGGCTGCGACAGCGCCCCCGTCTGGGTCTGTACACACAGTGCATGGCCCCTCCACACTTGAGGGGGCACAACGTGGCTGAGGTGCAGAAGAAGGAGTTCGTCTGCACAGGTAGGAGGAGAGGCGAGAGGGGAGAGGAGAGTGAACGGTGTGTGTGTGTGTGTGTGTGTGTGTGTGTGCAGGACTGTTCTATGTCTGTTCTTTAATTACTTACATTGCTGCTTTACAGTTGCGAGCCCATCTTTTTCTGTGTCTCGTTTCCTTTTTCTTACTCTCTTTCACTCATGCTTATCAAGATGGTGATGAAGGCAAGTGCTCCATCTCTAAAGCACTTCATATGATAGAGGATATAATAAAGAGAACACAAGAATGATACAATGACAAGATCACTGTAGCGCTCAGGAACGATATCTCTATCTCTCTTGCACACTGTGTGAACCGGCCTGCTCTTTTTTCACTCTTTCGTTAGCGTGCTCCGTCTTTGGGATTCGCACTGAGCATAAGCTGTTATCAATGCATGATATTCTTTCTGTGTAGGTCACCAGTCGTCGTCGTCTTCCTCCTGCAGTGTGTTACAGTGCCCAGAGTCCTGTACCTGCAGTAACAACATTGTGGACTGCAGAGGGAAGGGACTGACAGAAATACCCACTAACCTGCCGGAAACCATTACTGAGATGTAAGACCCACACTCACATAAATCGCACACACACACACACACACACACACACACACCGACTGTACTGTACATACAACACACACGCATGCCCTCACACACACATGCACACTCAGTGATATTTCTCTTTACCGCTCACTCTTTCACCGTGTTTCTCTCTCTTGTTTCTTTCTTTTGTCTCTCTCGCCATCTATCTCTTTCTCTATCTCTCTGTCTGACTCTGTGCAGTGGAATAAAACCACACATCTGTGAAATGAGAAAGCCTGCTCATGCAGCTCTCCTCTGCTTGAGAAAATAATGAAGGGATGAGGGAGGAAGAATTGAGAGATTATTCTGAAGGACAAGACAGATCATATCTCTATCGAAAAAGGCTGAAAAGAGTCTTACACCAGATTTATATTTATAACGTATATTAAGACGTTGTTAGACAGGGCATGATGGAATAGAATAGAATAGAATAATAGAATAGAATATTGGCACTTTTTGTACTTAAGAGAAGACTAGTGCAGAGTTGAGGAGAACAGCAAATGAACAAACTGATTTTAGGGAAATGTTTCACAATGAGATGGTTGGTTTGCAAATCATGTTCCACAGGCTTTCTTGTCACAGTGACTGAGCATGTGAAATGTTCAGAGAGCGGTTGTTTTGGTCTGCTCTCTCTCTCTCTCTCTCTCTCTCTCTCTCTCTCTCTCTCTCTCTCTCTCTCTCTCTTTCCCCCTCTGGCCAGGCTTGTGTGCATTCGCTGTGTCCTTTTAATCTGTTTTTTAAGTAGATGATTCATTAAAGAACATCTAAAGTCAAAAGTCTTTCTCTCTTTTCTCTCTCTCTCTCTTTCTCTCTCTCTCTCTGGCCAGGCTTGATTTATTTGGGCCTGACTGACAGTTAGACTGGCACTTGTGTGTGTGTGTGTGTGTGTGTGTGTGAGCGTCTGAGCGTTTGTGTGCATGTGCATGTTAAAGAGGGCTGAAGATCAGAGCAACATGACAGACTTTGGCACCAGTCATCAAAGCACCTTATCTGGACATGTTTTCCTTAGTCAGAGCCCCGGGAATCACCAGGCAGCGATATGGCAGAGATAGCGCCGCGATAGGGGGAAGTTAATGTCGTTCCTCAATGGTTTGTGTGTGTATGTTTGGTTCCAGACGGCTGGAGCAGAACGCCATCAAGGTGATCCCAGCTGGGGCCTTCTCTCCCTACAAGAAGTTGCGCAGGATGTGAGTAGATGAGGAGATTGTTCACCCTGTCACCGTCATCTCCTTGTGTTATACCGAGTCCTTATCCTCCATTTTTCACTTTCTCTGTTTCTCCCCCTCTCTCTCTCTCTCTCTGTGGTTCTTGTTTCCTTTTCCACTCCCCCTATTCTCTCCGTCTCCACAGAGATCTGAGTAACAACCAGATATCAGAGCTGGCCTCAGACGCCTTCCAAGGTCTGCGCTCCCTCAACTCTCTGTGAGTACTGTGTGATGCGGAACACACCTTGCTATAACACAGCCCTTTGAAATGCATGAGGAGTATCTAAACATACTATGTTGTTCCTAAACCCCTCCTCAACCCCAGACCCACACTGAGCAACCTGTGTGTGTGTGTGTGTGTGTGTGTGTGTGTGTGTGTGTGTGTGTGTGTGTGTCGATCTCATGTCGGAGATGGAGAGGGGAGGGCGTGAGGGATGTGGAGTTATTTCATGAAAGAGTTATATTAAGGTCTCGTCTCTCCAAAGTCAATAATTCATAAATGCTGAATTGCTGAATGGAGGCTTCTGCCACCTCATTACACATTCACCACAGAGAGAATGGGACACACACACACACACACACACACACACACACACCCACGTTCACGCTGACTCACATGCGGTATGGCTTTCGCATTAAGCCGCAGTGTGTGTTCATTGTGTCTTGGTGTTTTGTCAAAGTTTGGTGAGAGAGGATCTAAATGGAGCATCGACTCTCTTAGTTTATGCGTTTGAGTCTGTGTGTGTGTGTGTGTGTGTGTGTGTGTGTGTGTGTGTGTGTGTGTGTGTGTGTGTGTGTGTGTGTGATAGAAATAAAGCGTCCACTCCCCGCATTATGTGTTTCCCAACCTCAGGTCTCTTAGGGACAGCCACTCAGCGCAATGAAATAAAAGCAGATCTAAAACACATGTCTTCAGACCGCCACTTCCACTGAAACGCATCTACACACACAGCTCAACTCAGCATGGAGCGTAGAGATGACTGATAACTGTGCATGTATGTGTGTGTGTGTGTGTGTGTCTAAGTTATTTCTCAGGCAAGGCAGTGGCAGAGCCAGCCTTGACCTGTTTGTGTGTGTAATGTGATGTATTTATAGAAAGCCTTTCTCTCACACACTGAAACCCTGAAACCGGCTAGAGTTCACCAGGACATTCATGTGAAGTGAAAGTGATTTTCTGCCTCCTTTTTATGTTCAGTCTGATATACAGTTGATGCACAGATGACATAATTTAACATGAATAAAGGTTTATCGTTCCTTTAATGTGGAATCTATATTGTCTTTTCCCTGTGTTTTCTCTCCCATATATGTCTATTTTAACATGTTGTTCTTTATATGTTACTAATGTTCATAATATTTGTGGTCTCACTGTATTTTATTTGTATAACTTATTCATGTGTTGTGTGTCCTCCACAGGGTGCTTTATGGGAATAAGATCACTGAGATTTCCAAAGGTCTGTTTGAGGGACTGTTTTCTCTGCAGCTATTGTGAGTACACACACACACACACACACACACACACACTTAAACTGAATGTTTAAGACCTCACATCCTCATCTCATTGCTATTTCCTGAAAACTGCTTACCTGAAACATCATGGCGTGTAGACACTATGATTGAAACCATCCCTCACTGAGCCGTAATAGTCAAAACACTTATTGAAGAATGACGATAGGGTAAGTGATCATCCTCCATCTCTCCGTCTGTTCTGTTCTCTTCTCTCTCCTTCCTTCTCTTTCTTCTCTCTTTCAGGTTACTGAATGCTAACAAGATAGCATGCCTGCGTGTGGATGCGTTTCAGGACCTCCACAACCTCAACCTGCTCTCCCTATACGACAACAAGCTTCAGACCATTGCCAAGGGAACCTTCTCGTCGCTAAGGGCCATACAAACACTGTAGGTACACACACACAGCACTACATACTCAACTGCATACACAAGAGTAAAGAGTAAGAGTGGTAAATAAGTGATTGGCTCTCTGCTACCCTCTGAAACAGAAAACGTGGCAGCAGCCTTCTAGCACAGAGCCAAAGTTTACAAAAAAGGAAAAAAACTTTTCAATCCGCATCAATGTTGTTGCACAGGGCACAAGCCAATCACAACACAGTTTCGGTCAAGGGCGGGACAGTAATCAATGAAATTTATGGACACAGTGGCCCAGCGTTGAACCCTCCCACGACTGTCAAAACCGAATGAAACTTGAGTGCAGCAAAAAAAGGCTTGGCGAACACACGGAGTATGTGTGTGTGTGTGTGGGGAATGAACTTTGCTTGCTCCTTCGGGTTGTTTGTGTGCTCAAATATAGAGTCCTGCTTGCAAGCTACAATATTGCTCACAGAGACAAAGTTTCAACAGCAACAACAGTGTAGCCCATGGATGCTAACTACAGACATTTCTATGGTTGCAGTCCTACTGAACTTCTTTTGGCAGACTAAAGTTTGACAGAGTGAATGAAGACCCTGACGCAAAGTGGCTCACTGTACTTTATCCTTTTCTTAACTTCCATCAGTTTGATGCTACTTAGTATGATGTATTTATGTTATTCTATCACCCTGAAGAGGGTAAGGTCTATAACATGTATGTGTAGAGCACATATAAGCCAAGCATATGTTTTTCCAACAGCTTATTTTGTGTGTGTGGGTTTTTGCTCATCTGTGTGTGGTGTGTGTCCATGTCTGTGCGTGTGTGTGTGTATGTGTGTGTGTGTGTGTGTGTGTGTGTGTGTGTCTCAGTCACCTAGCCCAGAACCCATTCATCTGCGACTGCCATCTGAAGTGGCTGGCAGATTACCTGCAAGACAATCCCATTGAGACCAGTGGTGCCCGCTGCACCAGCCCTCGACGGCTGGCCAACAAGCGCATAGGGCAAATCAAGAGCAAGAAGTTCCGCTGCTCAGGTACACCCCCCGACCTCCCCCATACACACACACACACACACACACACACACACACACACAAATGTATCTCATCATAGAAGTCCCTCTTTTACCATCTTTACTCCACTGTTGATCCACACCAAGGACAAGTTATTGCAGCACTGATGCAGCAGGATTAGTGGGTGGCCTCAGTGTACACAGTACATGAACACACATGGACACACACACTTCCAGAGAGATGCACAAATACAGAGAAATGTACCCATTACATCCAAGCTGACACACTGTCCTCTCCTGTGTGATCATTATGTGTCTTCCTCTCAGGATGTTCCCTGAGCCTCTCTGTACTAACCTCAGCTCCTCGCCTTCAGCATCGTTTTAATCTATCTTTCTATCTCTCACACACACACGCACACACACACACACACACACAGAGAGAGGACGGTCCACTGTTCTTTGCATTCTTTTATTTTTCATCTCTCTCTCTCTCCCTCCCCATTAGCTAGAGAACAGTATTTCATCCCAGGTATTGTACATCAAGCATGTGTGTGTGTGTGTGTGTGTGTGTGTGTGTGTGTGTGTGTGTGTGTGTGTGTGAGACACTCTGGTCACTCACAGCTGATGCTACACACTCACA
>JAXDDX010000007.1:8897500-9042500 GCA_034670405.1 Hoplostethus atlanticus
GTGGTAGAACGATTTTCTCTAACCTAGGAGATGGGCTTTTTTTCCAAACTCCTTTCAAATCATTCTCGTGACAAAGAGTAACATTTCACCACTCAGTCCTTCCAATCCCCCTCTGTCTTCCCCCCAGGAACCTTCTGGCCAATCCCTTCAACTGTAACTGCCACCTGGCCTGGCTCGGTGATTGGCTGAGAAGGAAGCGCATCGTCACGGGTAACCCTCGCTGCCAGAGTCCTTACTTCCTGAAGGAGATCCCCATCCAGGATGTGGCTGTCCAGGACTTTGCCTGTGATGACGGTTAGACAGAGCAGATAATAGTTTTGCACATGAATCCCTGAATCCACTGTTTTCTAAGCTGCATAGGAGTGGTTGGAGATGGGGGTTGCTAAAAGTGCTTTCTTTCTGTTTTTCTATACTCCAATGTTCTTCTCTTAAACACAACTCTTTACCTTTCCCTCCCATTTTACTCCCGCTACCTCTCTTTCTCCCTCCCTCCCTCCCCCCTTATCTGCCTGTCCATCCATCCTTACCTCCTATCCCCATCAGCTAACGATGAAAACAGTTGTTCTCCAGTGTTGAGGTGTCCAGCAGAGTGTTCCTGTCTAGATACTGTGGTGCGCTGCAGCAACAAGGGTCTCACCACCTTGCCCAAAGGCCTGCCCAAGGAGACCACTGAGCTGTGAGTCAGGGAGACACACCCACACTATTTACTACAGCTTAACCAATTTAGCGATTGCACAAGTCCCACCTTTTGCATGGCTGCAGCACTGTGGCTCCAATACAATACAATACAATACAATACAATACAATACAATACAATACAATACAATATACTTTATTGTCCCCGTGGGGAAATTTGTCTTGGACTCAAATGTTTGCACACATATAACTGCCTCCATAATAAAAACAAACAACATATAACAAAGCAGCACATACTGTAGCAAATCAACACAAATTACACATATTGCACATTCCACATATTGCACATATCAACCAGTGATGAGAACACCATGAACTCCTCCTTAAATAAATGTATATTTGGATAAAGCATGCAGTACCAGTGTAGACAATGGTTGCCAATGTAGCAGCAAAGTTGTCGGTCTCAGAAAAATTCATGGTGCTCAGAAAAAAAAAAACATCAACAACTCATGACGTCATATTTTTTATTACATTTTCAAACTGGCTTCAGTCTTCTAACTTGAGGAACTGGGGCTTTAATCATCATAACTTAAATACATGAACAAACAAAACATGAGCACACAGACGTGGAGATACATCTGTAGGCAGAGGCCTGCTGAGGATTTTATTCTAGAAACAGATCCCAACACACACAAATCCACACACACACTGATGATCAGAAAATATTAGCTCTAAATCAAACAACAGACAACAGGCAGGATGATGTTTTCTATCATGTTACTATTTCTCCTGTGGGGAAAATGTTTTTTCTCCAATATTAACAAAGTCTTAATTAATACACTGCATTACTAGCAGACTGTCACGCAACAACAGCAGAAGGATCTCAGTGGTGTGTGTGTCAGTGGGAGAGAGAGAGACTGAGTATATTAAGATGCCTGTGGGGATATTAAACTCCAGTGTTTATTATGGCTCTAGTAGTAATGACTGCCCACACTGCTGGAGATGAGGAATTTCCCACATGGATAAATAACTTCATTTTCTCCTTTTCCCATTTTCTCTCTCTCTCTCTCTCTCTCTCTCTTTCTTTTCCATCCATATTTCTGTCCTTTTGCACATACTTCTATTTCCAAACCAACTCGCTCTGTGCTCTCCCCCTCTCTCTTCTCTTTCTATCTCTGTCTGTGTCTCTCTCTCTCCCTCTCCCTCTCAGGTATCTGGACGGTAACCACTTCACTCAAGTCCCTGTGGAACTCTGCAATTACAAGCACTTAACACTCATGTAAGTCTCCCCCACGCACCCTCACCACACACACACACACACACACACACACACACACATATACATGAATTCACATATCAGGGAGTTTTACACTCGCACACACACAAACACACAGGCCTTTGAAGACCAATAGTGACTGACTGGAATTCTGTCAGCGCTCTGCGTCGTATCACTTCAGATGTTTTCACGTACGTCTATGACCTGGTATGGCCCTTATGTGGCCAATGAAGAAGTACAATAGTGTAAAGTGTATTGTGTGTACTGCATATAGCGTGTGTGTGTGTGTGTGTGTGTGTGTGTGTGTGAAGATGCTTGCATGTGTGCAGCTGTGTCTGCATGTGTTGACGTGTGTGCCTGTGTGTGTGTTTTATGTATTTGTTGTGGTTTCCTTTTCAGTGATTTGAGTAACAACCAGATCAGCACGTTGTCCAACCACAGCCTCAGTAACATGTCCGAGCTGCTTACCCTGTGAGTCTGGCTTTACATTGGTCCCTGCATTGTGTGTGTGTGTGTGTGTGTGTGTGTGTGTGTGTGTGTGTGTGTGTGTGTGTGTGTGTGTGTGTGTGTGTGTGTGTGTGTGTGTGTGTGTGTGTGTGTGTGTGTGTGTGTGTGTGTGTCAGACATTAAAGGGGGCTCTGGCCAAAAATATGAAGTTCATAAAACGAGGGAGCAAAAAGGACGCCAATAATTCAGAGTACCCTTTTTTGCATTTCACCTTGTTCACATTATTAGTTGAATCGTGGCGTGAATGTGACCACTGTCCCCTGTGGGCCACCGTAGGTGATTTGTGGGAACCTATGAATGGGCAATTCTTCCCAGTGCATTCTGGGGGAGAAATATGGGGCAGTTTTTGATCAGAAAACAACTGCAGTCTGAAGCGGCAGAAAATGTTGGCATCATGCAGCCAGCAGTAGAAGAAAATGCAGACCTCACACAAACCACTGTGTCAACAAAAAATAAAACAATACGGTAAAAAAAAACGCAACAATCAAAGGCTGTATGATGGACTGGTTGGGGACAGAGAGTACCATCCTCAAGCAGTGGGAAAGAAGTGTAAGACATGTAGTATATTATGATTTATAATAAAAGAGCTTATTGGTACAAATTGAGTCTTTATTTTTGATCATTTTTATTTAATAGTTCAATAAAATTGTCCCTGAAAAGGACAAAAATGCCCCTAAAAATCAGATCAAAGGGAGAAAAAAATCCCTCTAAAACAAAAGTTAATTTCTTACCCTGGTGTGTGTGTGTATGCGTGTGGACATGTATGTTTTTCGGGATGGACGTGTGTGTGTCTGCGCCGACAAGTTGAATTTGTTGAATTATGCATCCGTGTTTGCTCGACTGCTTTGCTCAACAGAATGTAAATCATGCTCTGAAATGCCTTGCTGCATTTGAAGTCTTGAAGAAATCCCTGTGTAGCCGTTTCTACCCCCCATGCTAACATGTTCATTGTGTGTCTAAAGAATCCTGAGCTACAACCGCCTGCGGTGCATACCAGTGAGGGCGTTCGACGGCCTCAAGTCCCTCCGCCTGCTGTGAGTACCTGACACATTCAGGGTTGTGGACGACTTAGAAAAGACAGGCCTGTAGTCAGTAGACTGATGAAGACTGATTGATAGATTGAAGAAGAGATGCAGACTCTTAACTTTCTTTCGATTTTCTACTTTTGTGCGTTCTGTTTTTCACTTTCTCTCACTCCTTAGATCTCTCCATGGTAATGACATATCAGTGATACCGGAGGGAGCCTTCAAAGACCTAGCAGCGCTCTCTCACCTGTGAGTGGCGTGCACACACACACACACACACCTACACGTGCGCACGTACACACACACAGACACATATACGCACACACAGAACATCATATCATTGTTCACGTCTTTCTCTGTGATAGAAGTGTCTCCCTTCTCACGTTATGGAATTGCAAAAGGAAAAACACATTATCATGACAAAGGAGCCCTTTCCCGCTGGCCAAAAGGAAAATGTCTATTTAGTGAGGCTTGTCTGTGAAGGTATTGTGCTGCCAAAAGTAGCTGAGCAGCAAACCTGTCAACAGCCCCCTCCTTCTTCCTCCTCTCCTTTGTTGAGCTTGGATTTAGAGTTGTTGATGCTTTGCACCAGTATACTGAGTCCACCCACCCTCTTTTCTGCAGTGTTAATAGTAAATCCATATAATTACTATTGAAATAAAAGGGTGTGGTCACAATACCACAACCTTGATTATACAACAATATATCCTCCTCCTCAAATACACCAACAAAATATTTTTGTAGGGTTTATTAATTGGTAAAATAATGCTAAAAATGCTATGTGTAGCATTTTAACATCACCACATTCATTTTGAGATATTAGTATGATAGCATAAAAAAGACCATCACCGAGATCGTCAGCCCCTATACCGCATTTTACATTGACAGATTTTGCAGGAAATCTGCTGGATTGCTTTGCAGCACAAAACAGAAAGAGGGCGCTGTGAATATATATATATATATATATATATATATATATTCATATATATATATATATATATATATATATATATATATATATTCATATATATATATATATATATATATAGGCTACGATTGGTAGCCTCTGTCTCACACCAGTGGTAATATTAGTGCTAGTGTTTCTCTCTGCACAGAGCACCTCATTCCATATCACTGAGCCTGTGTCCTGTGTTCTCCCTCTTCTCCTCTCGTCCCCTGGCAGTGCCCTGGGTGCCAACCCTCTCTACTGTGACTGCCACATGCAGTGGCTGTCAGACTGGGTGAAGAGCGGCTACAAGGAGCCCGGCATTGCCCGCTGTGCCGGACCCGGCGACATGACCGACAAACTGCTGCTCACCACGCCTTCCAAGAAGTTCACCTGCACAGGTAAAAACATGCATACTACAGTAGCACAAGAACACATACACACTTATATATACACACACACACATACACACATGTACAAACAATGAACAAATGCACATTATTGAGTATTCACATACATACTCTACAAACAGGCAGACTCCTATGTAGTACAATCCAATACAGACACACTTGCTGAGGACTCCTAGAGGGGACCACAAGTTGCCATTAATAAATACTGATGAATTTCAATTTTAGTTTGTGAGCATGGTTTTGACAATCACTCGTTATATAGCAAAATGCTACTGACTGTTAACCCTGTTATGTGAATATATGAATCTAGTATGAACATATTGAATCTATTTTAACCTAATCTAACTGACACATTGTAGAAGTCCCGGGGCCTTGTGGTTTTCTGGTGCCAGGTAAAGTAGCCAATCACATCCCAGTACTACCTCCTCAGTCTCGCCTTCCCCAGGTCCTTGAGCCAATCCCAGCCCGGCTTTCCTAATCCTTTGAACTTTGACCCTGACCAGAATGCACCTCTCTTCATCCCTATCAGTCCTAATGTTCTGACCTGCAGTGTTTCTCCTGACTATTAAAACTTGATGTACTGTATGTCTTATATAATGTCATGGTCCTGCAAAGAAAACCTTGCGTCTTTCTTCTGGAGACCCTAGTGACATACCTTCAACTTAATCTCTTGCCTTTAACAACCATGCAAACAATTCTTCATAGGTTCCTACAAGGTTTCTGCATTCTGAACAGGTTTCTCAGCTGAAATGATGGTACAGGAAATAGTTACATCCGATCAGTGAATTGGTAATCTTTATTTTTTTTTTCAATATTGTAATTGACCACTCATTAGTCCAACTGACATTTCCCCCCACACATAGACAATGTTTCACGATCACCACAGCAAATCATTAAAAGTGAAATGTCAAAAGTGCATAACAGGCAGTGGGAAACGCCTCGAAAAAGTTGGAGAAAAAGTTGACTTTTTGGAGACGCAAGGTTTTTGCAGGTCTCTGGTTTATGTAAGCCTATGCGTGCTGACTCCTCTTACTCCTCTGAGCCCGGATGTCCATATAAATGTGTAACCCATCTCTCTGGGATGTGTGTGTTTGTGCAATACAGGCCCGGTGGATGTGAGTATCCAGGCTAAGTGTGAGCCCTGCCTGTCCAACCCCTGCAAAAATGATGGCACTTGCTCCAATGACCCTGTGCACTACTACCGCTGCACCTGCCCCTATGGATTTAAGGTACACACACACACACACACACACACACACACAGGTCTAAATCCTATATAGTATAAACCATTTGATCAGAACAATACATGTGTGTGATGAGGCTGTTTTTCTGTGTGTGTGTGTAGGGCCAGAACTGTGAGGTTCCCATCCATGCCTGTATCAGTAACCCCTGCCAGAATGCTGGTACTTGTCACCTGAAGGAGGGAGAGGAGAGCAACTTTTGGTGAGAGACATTACACAAAAACACACACACACACACACACAATCTGCAGAGCCCATTTAAGGCTGTGTCCACGTCAGTATCAGACATAGATGCTGTGATTCATGCCAAATATCAGATCAGATATCTATTAACCAGCGAACCAGTGATTATTGACACCCCAGACATAGTATATGATCTGTAGACACCCATCAGATAGTACCTTCAGTACCACTGCACTGCTAATAATGAATAGGAATGAATTTACAGGAGGTAGTGGGCCCCGGGGACGTGTCCTGCCCTCTTCCTGTCAATGGGGTGGTTAGCGCTGCTGGGAGAATGGTCATCTCTTCATTAGGCTGTTTAGTATTAATGTGGCGCTGGGGGGAGCTAATGCCTGTCTGCATGTTCCTTGGAGATTAGAGCCACCCATTCAGACACTGAACCCTGGGTCTCGTCGCTTCCTGTCTCTTCCTCCGTCTCTCTCTCTCTCTGAATCTTTTCTTCTATTTCTTTAATCCCACTCTTCTGCATTTTCCTCACTGTCTTTGTCTGTACCTCTTCATATCTCTTTCTCTGTCAGACGTCTTTTCCTCCTCTGCTGTCGGGGCTAGAATATTCATCGCGAAGAGCTGTCGTTGACTATATAATGAGATATTAATCCACCTGAGTATGTGCTGCATAAGAGCTCTTTATTAGGCCCATAATATACCACTCAGTGTGTGTGTGTGTGTGTGTGTGTGTGTGTGTGTGTACGCAGTAATAAACCTGAGTAGTAGTTATAGAGTTGAGGCACGCTCACGTTAACAGAATAATGACTCTCCACCGGGGATATGTACATGGAGCTGACGCGGCTGTTATGAGCTGTGCGTGTGTGTGTGTGTGTGTGTATGTCTGTATGTGTGTGTGTGTGGGTGTGGGTGTGTGTGTGTATGTGAGAGCTTCATCATCCAGAGAGCCCCAAGATTTCAGTTGCCCAAGCACTGTATGTATATAATTGTATGTTTATCCTCTGAAGTCATACCAGCCTATGTCTGCTAATGTCTGCGTGTGTGTGCGCGCGCGCATGTGTGTGTGTGTGTGTGTGTGTGTGCCTTGTGTGTGTGTTCTCAGGTGTGTGTGTCCGGAGGGCTTCGAAGGGGACATGTGTGAGATCAACATCGATGATTGTGAAGATAATGACTGTGAGAACAACTCCACTTGCGTTGACGGAATTAACAACTACACATGCATGTGTTCACCAGAGTACACAGGTAACACGCAAACACGCTCCTTTACACACGCGCACACACACACACACACACATGCATACCAACATTTAGAGAGTGCATTAACTATGTGTACATGCAAACACAACACGGAGAAGTAGAGGCAATTCTTACACTGATATTATATTACAGACAAAAGCACTCACTCCTTTTGACTAATGCTAGTGTGCTGTTACTTGTTTGTCTGCTGCAGTGTGCTAATCATCGCTAACTGCTAACCTTTGTGGCCGCTCTGTTCTCTTTCTGTCTTTCTGTGTCTCGCTATTTTTGGTCTTTTTCCCTGTCTCGCTCTACTTTCTTTTCTCTCCGTCATCTGTCGTCTCTCTCTCTCTGTGGCTGCAGCTGCTACCAACGAGGTGGAGAGAGGTTAGTCTGTTCTTCTCTCTCTCTCTCCTTCCTGTCCCTCACTCCTTCCTTCCTTCCTTCCCTCCATTCCTGTGCTGTGTCCACGCTTCTGTCTTTAGATATTGTGTATGATCAATGCCATAGACTTAAATGATGCACCCTTGCACAAAATGTTGCTCAGTGCCAATAATTTTTTTTTTATCAGTGCATGTCTTTGAGGTTCAGGCAGACCGTTGCAATTAGTCCTCTCAGGTATCTGCTTTTATTCTGCTCCCTGCTTTCCACAGATAGTACTACCGTGCAAAGGTTAAAGTCATATCACTGCAACTGCGTCAGAATAATCCCAGCAAACATTTTGACATTGAATAGATGTTGATTGACAGCCTGCGCCAGTAAACGAAAGTTGACAAGGTCCGTCTGTGCAATGCTTGCTGGGATATTATTCCAACCCTGCCAGTAAAAATAAATGCACGCACACACACACACAGCTCATCATTCTGCACACACAGTCTCATTGATCCCAGAGCAATCACATAATTATTCTCAGTGTGAGCCTTGTGCTGTCAGGAGTATTGGTTTATTCCCTGATGCCTGGTCAATAAATGTGGTAGGAGCATTCGGAGTTTGGGGAACATCGGGATACACACGGGAATATCATTGGGAGTATGGCATTCCCAGAGATGAGATCATTTATCAAACCCCTGTATTGGCCGTGGCCACAAGAGAGTCATCCATCATCTGAACACACACCTATATACAATAAAAACACACACACACAGGCATGCATGCGCACTCGCATGCACACGTACAGACACATATATAGACACAGACATGCTGGACTACAGCAACATGACACTCTGAGGGACAGTTGAAAATGTAGACGTGGTTTATAATTTCATTTAATCTTTTATAGCTTGGAATAAGCAGCTTTATTAATTTAAGGACACTGAGGGAGGATGAAAAGGTCTCAGTGCAAAAGGACAAGCACTCACTCTCCGCATGTGTGTTTGTGTGTGTGTGTGTGTGTGTGTATGTGTGTGTGTGTGTGTGTGTGTGTGTGTGTGTGTATGTGTTTGTGTGTGTCTACATTTTTAGGGGAGCTATGTGAAGAGAAGCTGGATTTCTGTGCTCCAGAGCTGAATGCATGTCAGCACGACTCAAAGTGCATTCTGACCCCTCAGGGATACAAGTGAGTGGACTGGACAAACACACACACACATACATACACACACACACACACACACACACACACACACACACATACACACTTAGTGGAGTTAGCAGCGTTTTTTTTGTTTCTCTCCCTCAGGATTTGAGTAGTAACATTTCTCATACTGAAATAAATTAGTTGCTGATTTTTCCCTTAGAGATAAGCAGTTTGAGTGTGTGTGTGTGTGTGTGTGTGTGTGTGTGTGTGAGAGAGAGAGAGAGAGAGAGAGAGAGAGAGTGTGTGTGTGTGTGTGTGTGCTTGGGGAGTGGAAGTGTTTGGCTCCCTTATAAGGTTTCCTGTCCAGATCTTATCTAAACTTCATTTCAGTTTCACTCCCTAGTGATGTGCACTAGGGTCAACTCTAGTGTGCCTGTGTGTGTGTGTGTGTGTGCGTGCGCGCTGTGTGCGTGCGCGTGTGCATGCATGTGTGCATCTAGTAGCCTCAGCACACTCAAAGCTGTTCCCAAGGTGTAATTTCAGTGTCAAATGTAGGTGTTTTATACAGTTTATACACATTGGGAGCAGCTTCCCGTGTGCAGGTTGTACTTTTGCTCTCTGTATTGTATTCTGTCCGGTTAACATTGGGACGTGTGTTTTTACTCTGCTCGCTGTTTGTACATGCCCCAGGTTGTGTTTTGTCTGGGTCAAGTCTGTTTCACCTTTAACAATGGGGATGCTGTTCTATATCTGACCCTGACCTCTGACCTCCCTGTGAAGGGGGCAGGCAAAAAGAGAATTTTCTTACAGAGATCAATAAAATATCAAATTATTACTATTATTGTCAACAAAATAACATGGTCATGTCATTTTCCATTGTCGTGTGTGTGTGCGTGCGTGTTCTCTAGGTGTGAGTGTACTCCAGGCTACGTAGGGGAGCACTGTGAGCTGGACTATGACGACTGTGAAGAGAACAAGTGTCAGAACGGTGGCCAGTGTATCGATGCTGTCAACGGATACACCTGCATCTGTCCAGAGGGATACAGGTGAGACATACACAAGAACACACACACACACACACAAAGGCAGACACACATACATAATACCTATATTTGATTTGTGTGTGTGTGTGTGTGTTGCAGCGGCCTGTTCTGCGAGTTCGCTCCCCCCATGGTCCTTCCTCGCACCAGCCCCTGCGACAACCATGAGTGCCTAAACGGCGCGCAGTGTGTCGTCGTGGGAACGGACCCCCGCTGCCAGTGTCTCCACGGCTACCAGGGCGAGCGCTGCGAGATGCTGGTCAGTGTCAACTTCATCAACCGCGAGTCCTACCTGCAGCTTCCCTCTAGTCTCATCTCACCGCAGACCAACATCAGCCTACAGGTACGCACGCTCTCGGTCACAAACACACACATACGCTTTATATGGCGGCTATGTGCAGCACAGCCATTACTATATGTGTCTGACGATGATGTGTCTGAAATGATCAATATCCCTACCGTGTTTGCAGATTGCCACGGACGAGGACAGTGGGGTGCTGCTGTATAAAGGGGACAACGATCACATCGCCATGGAGCTGTACAGGGGGCGCCTCCGAGTCAGCTACGACACTGGATCCTACCCCCCCTCCACTATATACAGGTAAACGCACACACACATACACACCTAAGTACTAACACAACTTTTCACCATCAACACATACTCAGTCATGCCACATTCAGGTGAGGAAAGATCCTGACATACAGCTTTAATGTCTCTATTCTCTCTCTTTCTCTCAGTGTGGAGACGGTGAATGACGGTAGTTTTCATGCGGTGGAGTTAGTAGCGTCAGACCAGACTCTGTCTCTGTCTATTGATGGTGGGCCGCCCAAATCCATCAACTCCCTCAGCAAACAGTCCACACTCAGCATAGACTCTCCACTTTACCTTGGAGGTAAGGACCTGACTGTGGTGTGTGTGTGTGTGTGTGTCTTGTATCTACCTTATAACTGCTTTTGTTAATTGTTCTCCTACATACACCTATCTTTGTGTGTTGTTTATTTGGTGCACTTGAGATATACAGTACAGTTGAAAATGTCTCTCTACATGACTGATGCTGTAATCTCTGTTCCCCCCCTGTCCTCCTCCAGGTATGCCAGAGCGTGCATCTGTCTCTGGGGGTCTGTCGGCCCTGCAGCACAGCTCAGGGAGTCGCAACGGCACCAGCTTCCATGGATGCCTCCGTAACCTCTACATCAATGGGAAGCTCCAGGACCTAGGGGTTGGGCTGGGGCCAGGGGCTGGAGGAGCAGGCTCTGGGGCTGGGCAGAGCGCTGCTGGACAGTGGCTGGGCCAAGGAGTGGAGCCGGGCTGCCAGCCCTGCCAGAGAGGAGCCTGCGTCCAGGGCGACTGCCACCCAACAGGGCACAGCAGCTTCACCTGTACCTGCCATCCTGGGTGGACGGGAACGCTGTGTGACCAGCAAGTCAACAACCCCTGTGATGGCAACAAGTGAGTGTGTCATGCAAGTGTTTTTTTGTGCATGAAGGTCTATATGTTGGTGATGGTTATAAAACCTGAAAATGAATGGATGGCCTTGAAAGTACTTGTTTTTTTTTAATTAAAATATAGCATCAAAACTCAATATGCCTCAGCTCTCTGGACCTCACCATGATTTCCTGACTTGATAAGATCGTGGATAATAAAAGAGGCTTCTATGTCATGCCTTACCTGCAAAACGTGCCAATTTTGAGTCCTTGAATTTCTCCAAACATGACCTTGAAAGTCTTGAAAAGTCCCTGAATTTGTGAGTGAGTGTGGCAATGCTGATACGTTTGAACAGAAATGTCTGTTTCCAGTGTTTCATTTAAAACATATTCACTTATACAGTGGATCAAGTTTATAATTCATCATGAAGTGCAACAGAATTACAAGAGAGCATTTTGAACTCTTGTTTTGCTGATTTGATTTGCTCAGTCAGAGAGAGAGTACGGTGGTCAGCAGGGACAAAGTTTGAGAACAGGCAAAAAACCAAGACTGTATATAACTGAAGGATTCGAATGTTGTGATCTCAAAAGGTTACCGGTCAGTCTGACAGGTGATTTCTTATTGATTTATCCGCAAAAGACAAATGTTACTGTCATTTGGCGTTTGGCAGGTGTTCACTTCAGACCATAAAGTGACCAAGTTGCATGATTCATATGTTTAGTCTAAGTCTTTTCCTTCTCTCTCTCTCTCTCTCTCTCTCTCTCTCTCCACCACCCCTCAGGTGTATCCATGGCACCTGCCTTCCAATCAACTCCTACTCGTACTCCTGCCGGTGCCAGCCTGGCTTTGCCGGTGTGCTCTGTGACGAGCAGGACCAGGAAGCAGCTAACCCCTGCAGTCCTGGCCCGCTGTAAACATGGCAAATGTAGACTGTCTGGTCTGGGCAAGGCATACTGCGAGTGTAACAGTGGATATACAGGAGAGGCTTGCGACAGAGGTATGTATGTGAAGTGTGTGTGTGTGTGTGTGTGTGTGAGTGTGTAAAGTGTTACCTCACTTGTAACTGTCCTCTCAAACACTTTCTATTGAATAACAATATCTAACAGTTTTCATATTGAGCACATGTCTCTTAACAGAACCTAGTCTCTTCCAAGCTTTCTTCTCTGCTGTTTGTTACTTGCCATCTCTCGTCCCGACTCGGCAGTGTGTGTGTGTGTGTGTCCGTGTGTGTCTCTAACAGTGTTGAGTGTCTCTGCATTAACACTTCTAACCCGTTGCCCTTTCAACTCAGCATCTTCTGAGCTTCCTCTCAATCCTACGCGGGGGGTTACTCAGGTGAGACTGACTCTCTGGCTCTCTTGTCTCTTTTTCCCTGGCTCTTCTCCAATGCATCAAACAAAAACAATGTCCACTGACTGCCTCTGCTTTGTCTCCTTTGCACCTTATGCTACCTGCCCTTCACTTTTCCTTTTATCTCCTTTCAAATTATAAAGTCACCCCTCACGATATCTACTTTCCTGTTACTGTCCTCTCTCCAGTCTGCCAGTCTGTTGCTTGAGTTACTGTGCTGCGTAGCTGTCACCATAAGATTACTTTGTCACTTCAGGACGACAGTAAAGCCGCGGATAACTTGTAACTCATCTGTTCTCTCCCCGTGCCTGCAGAGGTGGCCTGCCGAGGGGAACGGGTCCGAGATGTCTACCAGAGACAGCAAGGCTACGCGGCGTGCCAAACCCAGGAGAAGGTCTCCCGTCTAGAGTGTCGGGGAAGCTGCCAGGGGGGAGCAGGGGGACAGGGCACCTGTTGCACTCCCCTTCGTAGCAAACGTAGGAAATACACCTTCCAGTGCACCGACGGCTCCTCCTTCGTCCAGGAAGTGGAGAAGGTGGTCAAGTGTGGCTGTACAAAGTGTTCCTTGTAAAAAAAAAGAAAAAAAAGAAAAAGACAACACCCTCAGCAGAAGAGTTCCTCTTCTCCAAATATGTTTTGTGTTCCTGTCCTCCTTACTTCAACCCCCGTCCACGCTCCCAAACCTCTGATTCCTGATCCTTCCTGAAAGTACCCTCCACCCTTCCTAGTCATCCCCCTGTTTTCGTAAAAACCCTGAAAAAAAGTCAAAAACAAGAGAAACAACTAAAAAAAAATACATTTCTTTTCTTGCCAGTGCTGGACTGATGATCGATGCTTCCTCGGTGGGGATGTTGAATTATATTGTAAAGTACAAAAACAGACTTATTTTTTATTATGAAGTGGAGAAAAAAGACAAAAAAACACAGGAGTTGACTCTTTCCTTACATCTGCTTCTTTTTGTTTGTCACAATGACTCCAATGGTGTGCCACTTTCTCTTCCCTGGAGGACTGACCGGTCACTGATGGATGACCGCTTCCTGCTTCCTGTCTGTGTGTGTGTTTTAGGAGCATCCTTAACTGGTAGTACCACAGACTCGCCACTAAGAGGAGCTGCATTAAGGCACGGGAGAAAGCGGGCAGTGTTAACCCCTAGAACACAAGAAACCACAGCCGTAGTCTGCAGTCTCCCTTAACAGACCTCCTGAACCCTCCGAAACTGTGTGCACATGTTTGTGCATGAACCTGCACACAGCTATACTTAAACATAATCATACACAACTTGTGACATTTTATACAGCCACTGAACAACACACATGTATACACACATGCACACACACACACACATACACAAATTAGACTTTAGTTGCCTAGGTTAAAAACACCACTCTCTGTTCTCTGCCCCCATTCATTCATAAATGACAAGTATTTATTGTATCATAAATACCTGTACTTATTCAGTAGATCCCCCCATGTATCAATCTGATTCTTTTAATATATATTAATTTATATTTGTCCTCTTATTTTTGTATTAAAAAGACATAATCTGCCAAGATAGGTAAACTAACAAAATGGTGTCCTTTATTTTGGTTGAAGAGAAGTTGTTTTTTTTGACCACTGAAACTATTGTGTTTGCCAGAAACTTTAGTTACATTTTAATCTGCAAATGTGACGTGAAGACATTGTATATTTTTGTCGCGTTTCCTGAGAGTTTGTACTGTGCCATTACCAGAAGGTCTTTATATTAGAGTATAAATGTATAGATAATTTCCCTACCTATGTATTTCACACAGAGATCTTGTGAGTAGCAATGACCCTAGAGGATGCTTAGAACTGTTTTTACCTTTTTAACAAATTTATGCTTAAAGAATACTGTGACTTTTTCTAAATGAAACTACTTTGTTAGCCCCTTGGTCTCCGATGTTAACATGTTGCTGCTAAGTTTTTGTACCGTAGACTTGGATCCTGATCTGTATGTTATATAGAACTTCCTGCTCCTACTGTATGGGGGCACCTTGTGTAACAGATAAATATGTCCCCCACCTCTACACATGTGCATTGTGCTTTATATTCCCCCTTCCCCCATCCCCAGACTAATGTCAGTTCCCTGACTGATGTTTGTTTATTAAACACAATATTTACCTCACACTTCTCACCTTTGCCTTTTTTGTCACACCAACAGAGATACATACACAGAAATGCTCTCCACAGAACGGCAGGATCTGTTGTGTGCAGAACAGGGACACAGAGGATGGATGGATGGATGGATGGATGGATGCGCTGGTCACCTTCCAATGAGCAATCTGTGGAATAAGTTTCTCATATATAGTTTTCATCTTGTCTGGTGGTCGTATGGAGGATACAGAGGTGACAGTGTCATTTGTGCTCATCCTCTCCTTTATCCTGTGCTCAGCCCTTCCCTCTTTCTCCTCATACCCTTTCATATTCCACATCTCCTTCCTTCTCCTATACATGCAGACTCCCTTAGCATTTTTGAGAAATTTTGAAATGTGCACCCTCAAGTTCAACAGACATAGATTTTTAAAGGCCAATACTAATGTTTTTGTATTGAAGCTGCCGATAGTCAATAGTCAATATCTTTTATGCCCAAAAATTACAAATATTCAATGTTTCCCAAAGTATTTTCTTCACACAAAAACACACTGACTGGCCCATATCCATATCCGCTGAGTATACACAACTGCCACCAGTCAGTGTGGTATAGGGTTAGGTATACGGGTTGCTTGAAAACTGGACATTTCAAACCCCTGGATTCTCCCTCATGCCCAGCCCAGCCTCCTCCTTTCATCTTCACACCCTCCCCACCATCCTCACTCTTAACTTCGGGGCCTGCCCAGCACAGGCAGTTGATTTGAGATGAGTCTTTCTTCATAGAGGTCAGACGTACTGTTGCATCCTGGGTTGGTGTTCTGAAAAAGCCCTTTAGAGCTAGATAATCTGTTTCTTTCTGGGTCAGTGGGCAAAGAGGATGTCACAGCTAAGGTGGCTTTGCACTGGGTGATATACAAATACAAAAGAGACAAAGATACACTCAACTCATTCAACTGCAAAATGTTTCATATATAATAATGTGTTGAATGTGCAATTCCACAATGCCATCTACTGGTCAGGAGGTGAATTACACCCTCTCCTTTTTTGCAGTGGAACTTGTTGGAGTCTCATCTGTTAGACTCGCACCACTTTTTTAACACACCTTGCCAAATACGTTTCGGGATAGGTTACTCTGTTAATGTAGAGTCACCGTCCTTTCACCTCCGACAAGCAAAAGCACAGGAGGAAAACAGCACCCATATGGCCACAATAATAATAGATGTTTCTTCTAACTCTGAGCTAGCAGTTATTTCATCTCAGTTACAAAAAAATGGGATTCAAACCATAGACCGTACAGTTTACAGTTTTAATCATAAACCAATATACCAGGACGTCTATTTCTGTGGTCAAAATGCCATTGTCCTATGACTAGATAATCTATCTAACAATAGTATCTAACAGTAAAATTTGAAGCTCTGTATATATTAATTTTAATTATTTTGATTTAAAAGTGCAAACTGCACATCAAACATCCTACAGGGGAAGAGATGGAGGCTATCAGCGTTGGAAGAGTAAAGCAGCGGCCTCAGTCAGCCTTGTTCTAGTCCCAGTCATAGTCAAACGATGGGAAGTATCCACCTCCTCCAAGACCGTACTGGGGACACAAAAAAGAGAAGATGAAATTAAATGATTCCACTGCATATCATATCATATCATTGCACACATACAATGTACATACTGTAGTGTGATGATGGATCCTGACTCACATACTCACTTGACCCCATAGCAGATAACCATGGCTGCCTGTTTGTTGTTTATTCTGAATGAGATGAAGCCGGGTTCAAACTCTCTGTTGTAGGAACAGAAAAAAAGATCTATCAATCAAAAACATCATGGGTTAGTCGCAGGCTACCTTGAAAACTGCAGGATGAATTTCCTAGCAACAAGTCTGATCCTGTTCCTCAGCTTCTCCAAATGTTTCTAAGTTTGTCCTGGTGAAATTGATGATTGTCTCTGCATCCCTGGTGGCTTCTGTATGGGCGACCTACTCTGATACGTTTACTGAAAATAACATCATAAGGATAAAATAAGAAAATTGACTACCTAAATGTGAAAGTGGAACAGCTGCAAAGGATGCATGCTCCCCTGACACCAAAGCCACCATCAGTAAAATGATATGGTATAACATTATATCATTTATCACTGAATACGTTAGCCCATACCTGCTAAATAATTAAAAGATAAAATAATAATTAAATAAATTAAAAATAAAGCTGAGTAATAATAAAATGAGATGGCTGTTTGGATTGAAAACCTCTTGGGTCATCATGGCACATGGCTGAGAACCACTATTTTAGACCTGTGGCTTCTCAGATGTTCTCAGTGCAGAATCATTTGTCAGACAGTTAACAATGAAGATGATTCTTGATTTTTCTCACCTTTGATAGCATTATTTTCATCCTGGCTCAGTTTAAGTTATACACTTCTTCAACGTGACATGCAGATGTGTTGTGCAAGCAGCTGTTGTGGTTATATCAGCCGTATTATCCATGTATGTCCCGATAAGTGGGACACAAAGCCCATCCATGCAGGCTTTGCCAAGGAAAAATCCATTTTAAAGCATTATCATTCATTCATTCATTTTCTCTACCCGCCTAATCCTTTTCAGGGTCACGGAAGGCTGGAGCCTATCCCAGCATACACTGGGGCGGAAGGCAGGGAGACACCCTGGGCAGGTTTTGAGTCCATCACTGTGAATTTTAATGCCTTATCATTTCCTCCATTGCCATAGTGAATTCTGTATAAAAGGAGCCAGCCCAGTTAAGGCACTGCCAGGCAGAGGTCAATTCTAATATTAGGAAGGCTATTTGCCTGCAATACATTTTAACCACATTATTGTTAATACTTGTTGCTTAAGAATTCAGTATTGTCTGCACAAAGTTGTTCAAATGCTTTTTCATCACATTTCGACCAGCTGGAAACATCAACTAAGGTACTATATTTTACACGGCTAGGAATAAATAGGTATTATCTTAGTGGTCTTGTGGTTTGGTTTAATCACATAACGCATTTAACCCCTCAGTGACACTGTGTGATTTTGGTGGTGAAAGACAGCAATACATTATGCCATATAAATCAGGTCAAGTCAAGATCAGAGAATTTACAGAAGGTGTATTAACTTAAAAAAGGCTGTGGTTCCCTTTAATTTTAGATTTCCTATTTCCTAGAAATAGAATGGAGTCAAGCAAATAGCAACAATGTGTTATCAACCCAGTTTATGTTTATAACACAGTCACAACACCTGAACCTTGATGACTCAAATCTTCATGGTCCAAGGTATATATATTTCAATGACATTGCTCAGAAGACTTCTACATGATGCTCAATAAATCTCATCTTCATAATGAAAAGTGGTGACGCAACACCTGATTAAAAGTTAACATAAGTAGTGAATCAGTGTTCATGAATGCATCATGCAGCCCTTATGAAGCTCTTTCAGCAGTTATGAATGCGTTACAAACCAGAGTTCAAGTAAAGTGTTACGCAATGGTGCAAGTGGTGGTGGGTTGGGCTCCAAGCTCAGAGGTAGTAAATCATTTTTGATCAACATTTCAAGAGGCATAGGGATCAAAACATACATTTAATGGAAAGTCCACCCTAAAACGAAACATAATTCAAATAGCCTGTGTTGATCTAGGACAGTGAAGATGAAATAATCTTAAATAACCGTAAATAATAAAAATAATAATAATGTTATCAATAGCATTAGAGGCGCTGCACTGACAGAGGCCGACTTTGTAGACACAATCACAGTACCGACGGCACATTTTCTGGTTCATAACTGCTATCACCAATGAAAGTAAAGGGAAACCTGCACACTGCCCTTGCCATTTAAGACCATTTAATAATTCAACTAGCTTTTCAGTCTACTTGCACCTTTGTCAGCGTATGAAATGTCTGTAAACAGAACAATGTGAGTACATAGCTGCACCCCGGATTCCCTTTACTTTCTATCTCAGATATCACATTCAGACGCACAAGCAATATTCCATATATTGACATGTTGTTATATGTCTTTCACTAAAAAGGTTAATCACAAAAAAGCACTGCAATGAATAAAATCCATTTGGATGTGATGTCTCAAATCTCCAATTCATGGGCATTGGAGCAGCTCCAAGTTTTGTTTGTATTTCACAGCTAAGAGTCTTTGTTTGTCACTTAAGGAGACAGACGCTCATGTTCCTGAATAGTGAATCAACTGCCTACGATAATAGGAATTTGTTTTGAGAAATAAAAGCTGTGTGCCCAGAGGAGATGCAGTATGCCATATCAACAACATGATAATGAATATGAAAACCATATTATTTTCTGTAGTAGAACCATTTTTTTTAGTGGCCACGGGCGATAAATAAAGTCTATGTTTTGAAAATGACTTTACCCGTGGTTTATCTTGTTGATACCCTATGAGGTAACCCCCTGGTGTAAATTCTCTCCTGGGTTGAAGGACCACCGCTTTGCAATTGGAAAAGTGTCATTTTCAATTGGAGCGGTTGCATGAGACGGTGAATACTCAACTTTCATTGTCTTGTGAGAGCAAGGTTTACACCCTGGCCGAGGGCGAGGGCTGAACACTAAGAGCCTGCCAGTTCCACTTACAGTCCTGAACATTGTTTTTACTGTCCCCAAACCAAATTCCGCACTATGGTTGACAGGGCTCTCTCCTGTGTAGGTCGCTGCTCTAAAATGTCAGGGCTGCCAACAGAGCTGACTTCTACTGAGAACCTGTTTTAACGTTTCAGGTTGCAGTTCTTTTGTATTCACTTTCGCATCTTGTTTCTCAGAGCTAGATAATATGTTTGCCTTTTGTTTCTCAGAAAGTGACACATGCACAGATACATATTTTTCTGTTATTTTATTTCACTGAAAGCGGATAATACAGAATGCAGTATCTGATTTCTGCCACTAGATTTCACTATCCTCTTGATTTTACTGGATTTGTTTTCTGACCAGTGGCGTTCATCTTCCAAAGCTCGACCAAGACATACTTAACTTGCTACTAGCTCAGACCCACACAAACCCGCCTCCCCCTTCTGTTCTGACTCCTGTAACCAATCTATTTTTAGTTGTTGGTAGGCCACTGTGGGAGAGGGTTGGCAGCTTTACTGACGCCTGGCACTAATAATTCAACTGCTCCACTCGGCAGCAGGAATTAGAGCCAGCAGCCCACCCTTCGCTCCCCGCTGCACCAACTAGATGTGTCAGTCTGACCATCTCATCTGGAAATGTTCATATTCGCTTGTCATTTATTTCATAACTAAGACTATGGCTTCCACTTGCCCTCTCCCACATGTCTACCCATCTCTCTTCTGATTTCTTTTTAAATTTTCAATCATTTTTTATTCTTCTTTTATGCTTCACTGTAACCAACCCATGCTCCTGCATTTTCACTACCCCTTAAAATCTCCTTATTCCTCATGTAAATTGTCACACATTTTTCTGTCTTCTATTCATATTTTAAGTTTCACTGTAACTTTAATTCAGTTTCTCTCTGTTCTGTTAGTATTTGCCATTATCCTTTCCCCATCTCTCTCTCTCTCTCTGACCAGGCTTGTGTACATAATTCTGTCTCCAACGAGGGGGGCAGCAAGGCGGCTTACTTCCCATGCCAGTGAATATATCACTTTTTTAACAAAGTTGCAGTAACACAGCCAGCCAGTAGGCAATGGTGCAATAATGACTCTTTTGATTGTAGCTGAAACATGAATTTACGTGGGTCTATACCATAATTATAGTTTCTACAAATTGTAAAAATAAGAATAAAAATAAGAATTTCTGTCACATAGGTCTCCAAACTGGCTGTTGCCAGATAATTGCAATATTATATATACCAAGTACCAATATATCGTATATCGTTACACCCCTACATTTTATGGCATCTTTAATTTACCTGACTTTTACCATTTTGGAATGTTCAATTCCAATTTCAAAACAATCAACAATGGAAGTGACATTTGGAAGTAACATTTGGCCTTCATCTCAGGTGGTATGGTACTTGACATGCATTCCTTGTCAGGCCAGTGAATGAAGAAAGTAATCTTGGCATACATCAGGTTCAGCCATCTGGAGAACATGTTTCAAATGGTAGTGTCCTTGGCCCGAGACTTGGCACATCAGGGCTATCTGTGGGTTCAGGTGTAGCTTCAGCAGGCAGAGGAAGAGTTGATCTTCAGTGGACAATTGGAACCACCCTTGGGTGGTGACTTGACAAACTGCACAAGATACTGAACACTGCCCAACTGAGCCCAGTCATGGCCTTGCATGCCTTGTCATTGCCTCTAACAACCTTAGAGGACAGTTGCTCCTTTGACCAATTCTCCTGTGCAGCATCTCTCTCTCTCTCCTCAGATTATCCATCTCAATTGCCATCTGAGCCTTATGCTTTAAAGCAATAGGCCTGAGATAGCCCATTGCACCCACTGCATTGTCTTCTGATGGCTCTTCCCAAGTCAATGGAAGCAACTTCCAAATTAGGTGTCCTAGTCATGCGCTTTCTTTTGAGGTTTGGCCACTTCTTTTCAAGGGCACTCTCTCTTTCTTGCATTATTAAAAGAGTTTATCTTGAGCTGTCCTTCAGTAGATTCCCACCATTTTTTATACCTATCTATTTTTTTTATATCTATCTCAGAATTTCATTCAGAATCCTGAAATCAGTAAGGTAAATGTAAACCAAATGGAGATGCTTCCCTTTCATCGTTCTGATGGCTGAATTTGGATTTATTCCATTACCAAGCCTGCTTCTCTCATCCACTGGTTTAACAGGGAATATACTATATAAGCATATTAGCTCGCTAATTTAAAATTCCCTGTAGGCAGCTAGATAACGTGAAACGTTTCACGTTATAACAATATAATGTGGGTGCCGACAGGGACTTCATGGTGCATTCACCTCGTAAACTATACTCTATAAACTATATAATCTACTATAATCTATACTCGAATGGCCACAAAGGTTGTTTAAAACGGGAAAGTTTCCATTTATTTTTTTTTTTTTTCCTTTGTTGTAATACATACATCTGTCATGACTTTCTTGTTCTTTCACTACAGCATCCCCCGAAAGGGGACGCAGGCCTTGGCGACAAAATGGTAATGACGTATAACCGCTTAGTGTTATGGGAACTAGTCGGAAGTAGCAAGCAAAACTGGCTTCACGCGTGTCAATGGGAGAGAGTGGACTTGCTGGCCTCCTGTCTCCAACCCCTCCTTTTTCTATCTTGTCTGGCGTGCTCATCTAAACTGACCTAGTTCATTTCTGCTGGCACCAGAGTCAGGCTCAAAGATTAGATTTCACACAGTCAAACGCATAATACACATAGACACACACGCACACAGAGTACATTTCTCAGTCTTGCTCTCGTTGCACTTAAACATACAGAACACATAGGATGGGATAATTTGAAGACTTGTGTGTTTATACATGTTCCAGTGAGCCAGGAGTAGATCTATGTAAACTCTGATGTTCATATATCTGTAATATTGCTCAGACTATAACACTATAAGACTCCAGAATCCTGAAGATTAATGGAGAAAACAATAAAAAGATCTGATCTGACATCCCAAACGAACCAAAGGGAATTCTAAGGTTTTATGGATCATATGAGTTCACAAACCAGATCAAAGGAGCAAAGGTAGTGAGGGAGATCAGCTTATTGCCCAATATCAATGATATAACAATATGTACGTGCTCAAATTCTTTTATGGAAAAAAATCAAATTATTGAACAATTTATGAAATAGGTCAGTGCTTTAAAAATTGTATGTTAGCAGTCTCATTGAGTAGGTCTGAGGCAAATTCTGAGCCCTGTGGACTTCTAACTAAATTCAGCTAGAGATCTGATGCAATGCTAATGGAGAAGAGCCTACAACATTTTTACTCTGTAATGGATGTGATTTAAATGTAATGAAGTAAAATACGAAAGTATTTTAAAAATATATATATACTTAATAAAAGTAAAATTGCTGACCTCAAAATACTAAAAATAGTACACGTACACAAAAAAGCTACTTAATAACAGTAAATTAGAGTAAATGTAAATTAGTTACCTCTAATCTTGCTAATCTGATTTTCTAGTGAATGCACAATCTGATTGGCACACTGTCAGCATTAGATGTTCGCTAAAATACACCCATAGTATAAACACTCATGGAATAACAGATACACAGAAATGTAATATACACATCCAAAATGTAGTGGGTTTTTTTTTTTAAATTTATTCTCAGCAAAACCTCTTAATCCAAAACTGGTACAAACACAGGACATTGAGGTGGACAAACTGTACTCTACCTTTTTGAAATGTCCCCGCATTAAAGTACATGTATCACTGCTAATGCCTCGGAGCAGTAGTTATCTTTCTAGTCAACAATTTTTGTACCCCCAAGATGAGGTCATGCACCTGAACCACACAAATCGATTAACATTCCCTCTGAAACTCTGTCTGTACCTTCTGCAGCCTTAAGGACACATTTAAGTATTACAGATCTAAGTAGGCAAGTGTGCCCTATTAAAGGTTTCCCTGGGCAAATTACTACCCTGGGAGACGTATTAATGTAGTGAGTTCCTTGGGTGATATGAGGGGTTGAATCAAGAAAGGATGAAAGGAGGACAGTCATTAGTCAGTCAATATTTATAGCTGTAATCCCTGGAGTTTCTCTATTCCCCTGCACTGCACTCACAGTCAAAATAAGGCCTGAAATGACTTTCTCACTCTTCTAACAGTAACCTACATGTAACATCTTTATATGGGTGACACATTTTTAAAGATTAATTTTATCTTTGTTTCATTAATCCTCTTTGGCGTGGTGACTATTCTTACGTACAGAGGGATAGGCCTACAGCAGATGTGTGTGGTATGTAGGTTAAAAGCCCATTACACGATGGCTGCCATAAGGCTGTGAACTCTCCACCACACGTGCTTCCCCTCTGGAAACTGCAGTTGCGTACTGGGCCTCTATGTTTTCTCTGCTCTCCATATTTAAAATCATCACAGACACATACACCTTGTCATTGGTGACAAAAGCAGATACCATTATTATGTTAATTGCGTAGTCTTTTAGTAAAATGGGAAATTATGAGTGGTTCTAAGTCATTGTACTGATCCAAATTTCCCTGTGCTGTCTGATTTAGATCTTAGAGTAAAAAGAGTAATCCGAATTATCATCAAAATAATTGGTTGTTTCTTGTGTTGTTACACTGTTGGTTCCATTAAGGCCCATAGCTCCTGAAGGTTATGTCACACACTTTCATATTTAACACCAACAGGGAACTCTCATTAAACAAAAATGAGATGTTAATGAATCTGTGGAAATAAGAGGTGGTGAATGCAGTAGCAAATAGCTTTCCTTTCCTCTGCACATCTTCTGTAACTTCAGTCACTGGTTTTCACAGCATGTCTTCATGGGCAGGATATGGATCTATGAGGTTGCATGCACTTCACCCCTGTTCCAGCATCATCCCCATTAAAATGTATGCTATAATTACCCTTATTTTTAGAGGGCTAGGTTAGAGGACAGGCTGTAAAAGCTTGTTTGTTCTCACTGGTTGGGGCATCTTTCACACAAACTCGTATACAAATTATTAATGTTCTTTTCTTCCCAGGAGACAGGAGGGGAATGAGAGTGCACAGTGCCTTCACCAAGGCACACAACTGACAGTCACTAATGTGAGTTAGTTATATAATCCCATTTCTAGAAATTCTGAGAAATCCTGAATTCTGTTATCCCTCTCATAATGGGAGACGGGGAGAGCAAAGCAACAGATTCAGTCCTGAATGAAAGCAACACTGCAAAAATCTTCATAAACCATTTAGTCTCATTTTCAGTATCATCAGTACTTTTTCTTAAGGCAAGTGAAAAAACTTTGCCAATGTAGTCAGATAATTCCCTCTCTTTCCAAAGCAGTTTTATCTGTTTTGAGAATTTTCTTGAAACAAGGGACACTATCTTGAAATATGGCAGATCACTCCAGTATCCATGTATCAATACAATGTCACTTGATTCAAGAAATTTCTATGAACAACTTGGTTTGCATTAGAATTGAATGAATTATTGAATTGAATTATTTCACCTGATTGGCAGATGTTTTTACTTGGTTTAAGGAAAATACAATCTTAAACTCATGTCCATCCAAAATGAGTCTTGCTTTAAGATTTCTCTTGAGTGTCGTTTTCTCGATGCTAGTGGAGTGACCTGTCTTATTCTGCCTTGTTTCAAGATATTGTAACTTAATTGCTTCTTGAAAATTCCTGAATTCCTGCAATGGCACTGCATCATGAAACGTGAAATGATCTCACTTTCACTTGTTATAAGGAAAACCTAATCCTAATACTTGTTAACATGGATGTTTTTGCTGTGAAGCTCTCACGTTCCAAATCCATGGATCTTTGAGTCTGTATTTGTCCTGTCCCCTTACCCTCACATGGGACTCATAACGGTATCTGTGTCGGTCTGTCCGTGTCGTTACTTTCCTCAGTGTCCGTCACCTGGTCCGAGGCTGCCCCTCTGTGATAAAGGACAGTCACCGTGGTATTCCCATTTCCCTCACTTCCCCCGGTGTTCACACCGCAAAAGACGCGCAGCTCCACGTTCAGCGGGCTGCTCTGCTTCAGGGATCCGGCCTCGTTGCCAGTGGCGGAGCCAGGCAATTTTCAATGGGGTGGCCAGGATGGGACCAGTGGTCATTTTGGGGTGGCACAGAAATCACTATTATATGAACATAAAAATGCGTCTAACTAGAAGGCACCTACAACACATAACTCTACATTATTTGGAATTCAGGCAGTGGTGGAATAGATCAAATAATATTCAGTGTATCCAACATTGTTTTCTTATTCCTGCAGGTAAAGTAACAAAGAAGCTTACACTATAGGGACAAAGTACTAAGTAGTAAGTGTCCCAAGCTACAGAGTATTACTACTGTTCTGAGACAGATGTTCATCATCTTTTACATTTGAGGTCTGTTTCACAAACTGGCCCTCTGAGCTAGCACTAAAAAAGTAAACTTCTTATTCTTATTATAATTCTTATTATAATTATTCTTATTCTTAAACTTATTATTCATTGTCAAAACACAAATTATATAATTGCAAAAACTCTATAATGCCAACATTATACTTATTACAAAGGCAATAATGTATTTTCTTTTTGATCCACCTGTCTCAAACTAATGCTCAAAGGCAATAATATTCCCCCTGTCTGCAACATATACATATGACATGACTGTGTCACGCATTCAGCTTACAACAGCTGTATTCTGCGATTATTATTGTTGTTATTATTGTGGTTTGTAGCAAAGCGATTCACAAAACCATCTAAGGCCAGGGACTGTGCTCGTCTAGACTCCACACTTAAACTTTGCTAAATAGATACAGTCGAAAAGCAATCTTCCTTCTGATATTATTAGCTTACATGTAATCATTTGCAGTGTTGGGCAAGCTACTTGGAAAGTGTAGTGAGCTAAGCTACAAGATTTATTTTTACATTGAACCAACTTCATTCCAAGTCACTGCTGATCAGTCAAACAGATAGGCAGGCAAACAATGTTCAGTTCAATTGTTTATTAAATTAGTGTTTGAGGTCTTGGAAGTTGAGAGCAGCTTCTCCTTGGGGTTGCACAGTGAGCACCTGAACGCATCATTTTTCTCTGTTGTTTAACTTAAACTCATGTATTAGCTCGAGGTACGGCCACGGCGACTCCCTCGGGATCAATTCCTCTCCGTCCTCACCCTCTGCCATCTTTCCATCAAGCTCGCGGGTCTGTATTCGCCTGCAGCAGACAAGTCGCAGGCATCAGCCCAACAAGCGCGGATTTGCGGGGTGGCAAGGGGTGGCCGTGGCCACCCTGGACTGAAGCCTGGCCACCCTATTGGCCACCCCAGTCGTAATTGCCTTTTGGGGGCATTTTTCTTGGGCAGAATAATGTTTCTTTTAGAGGCGGAACCATTTCTGTACAGCCGCAACACACCTGGGATGCATCTTAGTGCGCGAGTGTCTCTGGAGACTTGACTTTACAACTGGCAAGTCCAGTAAACCACCCAATGATCAGTGTTGGGCAGTAGCGTCGCTACGGCGTTACTAGTCCAACTACATTTCTCAGTAGCGTCGCTGTTTTCTGAATCAAATAACTTTTCAGTATTGAAACTCTTTTATTGATCAAGTAGTGCGGTAGCGTCCACACAAGCTACATTTCCCCAAGCATTCCTGAAGCTGAAGCGCAGCGGAGCTTTCTGCTGGTCTGAAATAAAACTGCTAAGGATCAGTAAGTGACGTCACCGCCATACACGGACCTGTATGTGTAGCCGACAGAAGCACTTCCGCATGACGGTGACATCACGCACCAATCCTTGGGCTGATGCCTGCGACTTGTCTGCTGCAGGCGAATACAGACCCGCGAGCTTGATGGAAAGATGGCAGAGGGTGAGGACGGAGAGGAATTGATCCCGAGGGAGTCGCCGTGGCCGTACCTCGAGCTAATACATGAGTTTAAGTTAAACAACAGAGAAAAATGATGCGTTCAGGTGCTCACTGTGCAACCCCAAGGAGAAGCTGCTCTCAACTTCCAAGACCTCAAACACTAATTTAATAAACAATTGAACTGAACATTGTTTGCCTGCCTATCTGTTTGACTGATCAGCAGTGACTTGGAATGAAGTTGGTTCAATGTAAAAATAAATCTTGTAGCTTAGCTCACTACACTTTCCAAGTAGCTTGCCCAACACTGCAAATGATTACATGTAAGCTAATAATATCAGAAGGAAGATTGCTTTTCGACTGTATCTATTTAGCAAAGTTTAAGTGTGGAGTCTAGACGAGCACAGTCCCTGGCCTTAGATGGTTTTGTGAATCGCTTTGCTACAAACCACAATAATAACAACAATAATAATCGCAGAATACAGCTGTTGTAAGCTGAATGCGTGACACAGTCATGTCATATGTATATGTTGCAGACAGGGGGAATATTATTGCCTTTGAGCATTAGTTTGAGACAGGTGGATCAAAAAGAAAATACATTATTGCCTTTGTAATAAGTATAATGTTGGCATTATAGAGTTTTTGCAATTATATAATTTGTGTTTTGACAATGAATAATAAGTTTAAGAATAAGAATAATTATAATAAGAATTATAATAAGAATAAGAAGTTTACTTTTTTAGTGCTAGCTCAGAGGGCCAGTTTGTGAAACAGACCTCAAATGTAAAAGATGATGAACATCTGTCTCAGAACAGTAGTAATACTCTGTAGCTTGGGACACTTACTACTTAGTACTTTGTCCCTATAGTGTAAGCTTCTTTGTTACTTTACCTGCAGGAATAAGAAAACAATGTTGGATACACTGAATATTATTTGATCTATTCCACCACTGCCTGAATTCCAAATAATGTAGAGTTATGTGTTGTAGGTGCCTTCTAGTTAGACGCATTTTTATGTTCATATAATAGTGATTTCTGTGCCACCCCAAAATGACCACTGGTCCCATCCTGGCCACCCCATTGAAAATTGCCTGGCTCCGCCACTGCAGCCCAAGGATTGGTGCGTGATGTCACCGTCATGCGGAAGTGCTTCTGTCGGCTACACATACAGGTCCGTGTATGGCGGTGACGTCACTTACTGATCCTTAGCAGTTTTATTTCAGACCAGCAGAAAGCTCCGCTGCGCTTCAGCTTCAGGAATGCTTGGGGAAATGTAGCTTGTGTGGACGCTACCGCACTACTTGATCAATAAAAGAGTTTCAATACTGAAAAGTTATTTGATTCAGAAAACAGCGACGCTACTGAGAAATGTAGTTGGACTAGTAACGCCGTAGCGACGCTACTGCCCAACACTGATCATTGGGTGGTTTACTGGACTTGCCAGTTGTAAAGTCAAGTCTCCAGAGACACTCGCGCACTAAGATGCATCCCAGGTGTGTTGCGGCTGTACAGAAATGGTTCCGCCTCTAAAAGAAACATTATTCTGCCCAAGAAAAATGCCCCCAAAAGGCAATTACGACTGGGGTGGCCAATAGGGTGGCCAGGCTTCAGTCCAGGGTGGCCACGGCCACCCCTTGCCACCCCGCAAATCCGCGCTTGCTCGTTGCTCGCCACCACGGTCTCCACTGCTGCGCTCGCCGTGGTCCAACATCCGCCTCCCCAGCAGCCCAGAAGTCGCAGGAAGGCTTCTCGGAAGTCCGCGTTAAACGCATAGATGACCGGGTTGAGAGATGAATTGCTCCAGCCGATCCACACGAAAACATCGAAAGTTTTCTCACTGACGCAGTATGGGCCACGCTGGGCGCCCGGTGACCCCGGCCCGGGACAGAAAGGCAGGGCGCAGTTCAAGACGAAGAATGGGAACCAGCAGCAGACAAAGACACCCATGATGATGCTCAGAGTTTTGAGGACTTTTGTCTCTTTTCTGATGGAGACCCTGAGCGCGCGGTGGGATTGATGGGGGCGTTGAGGATCAGGATCAAGATGGGGGTAAAGATGGGGATGAGGATGGGGATGAGGATGAGGATGATGAGATTTCGTACTGATGTCTGTGCACAAGTGAGGAAAGTGTTCAGGTGCGTCAGAGCGGCAACTCTGTGCATGCTCCGCCGCTCGCTCCAGGGTGGATATCCTCCTTATCTGCATCTGGGCTATCCGGTAGATGCGGGTGTATGTGACTATCATGATAGCCACGGGGATGTAGAAGCTGATGAGGGATGAGGAGATGGCATACGTGCGGCTCAGGCTGGAGTCACAGCTCCCCTCAACCTCGCTGCCACTCTTCCCCTGAAATGTGAAATTATCCCCGGATGGGTCACTGATCTCTGCGCGGTGCCAGTTCAGCTGCACGGGGACGAAGGAGATGACCACGGACACCGTCCACGTCATACCGATCATAACAGAGGCCACCTTCTTGTTCATATTCCTCTCGTAGCGGAAAGGGCTGGAGATGGCCCAGTATCGGTCCACACTAATGACGCACAGGTTGAGGATGGAGGCCGTGGAGCACATGATGTCGCAGGCCAGCCAGGTGTTACAGAACCCGCCAAACGGCCAGAAACCGGCCACCTCCGCCACGGCCTTCCACGGCATCACCAGCACGGCGACTAGGAGGTCCGACAGAGCGAGGGACACGATGAAGATGTTGGTTACTTTGGCCCGCAGGTGCCGGTAGCGAAAAACGGCGGCGCACACCGTGAAGTTACCGAGTAGCGTCCAGATTATGAGCAGGGTCAGGACGCACCCCTTTACTGCTCGGTGTGCCAGGAACTCCCCTCGGCTGCTAGTCTCTGCGAGTGCCAAGCCGGATGTGTTATTCATCGCCAGCTATTTTGCATGGCCAAGTCAAAATAGAAAAATAAGAAAGCCACCCATCGGAATCCATCCAACAGTAAAAAAAAAGAGAAAAGAAGGAAGATTGGAGAGTGCGCGTCAGACAGATTGGAGAGTGCGCGCCCTCCTCCAGTCCAACTGATCTGTGATGCTCTTATGCGCTCAGAGCAGATTTACTGGACCACATGCACCGCCAGCTGGTGCTCACGGCTGAAAAATAACGGTTCCCTGACCAAAGTTGGCCATCTGAGAAAAGCAATAGCCCCACGCACAAGCCATGACGAGTCAAATCGATGTATAGAGTATAAACAAAACAGGTAAGTGCCTTATAGTGCAGCAAGGACCCAGTAGATAAAGATAGAGAGCGAACAAACATAAAAATGTTGAAGTTATGAGAGCGTGTCTGTGTGTGCGTTGGGGGAGGGAGGAGTGCATTTATGTAGGATATTGCACGCGGTATTTCATCATAATCCATAGAAACTGCAGACCCGATGTAGTGCTGATAAAAAAAAAACTGTTCAATCGTGAAAAAATATTTGAGACCATTAAAGCGAAAGAAGCAAAAATCCGTTTGAGTTGACTGTCGCTTGTCCGACAGTGAAGAAGGAGCTGGCCGTGGTGCTGAACATCGTGTTGCGTCTAATAACTTTGACACAAGAGATGTAATGCATCAGAACACGTGCTTGCAAAAAGAATATCCATTTGGTGTAGTTTGATTCCCATTTTTATTCTGATTCTTAAATTCGTAATTTCCTTGTGGTAAGATGCTAAAGGGTGCCTACTGCTTGTTAGGTTACATTACATTACACTACAACTTCATCTAAAGTCTAACTCATATTTTACTTTTGGCTGTGTGGGATGCCCTCTCTTGCCCTTTCAGGCTGCACTGTCCAGCAACATTCTGACTGGGCCCAGCAGCACTTCAATCACAGTCCCATCTGTACACATTGTCAAAAGTTAAAGGAAAATACATTTATACCCTTTAAGATTAAATAGCGTAACTGGAGGACCTACAACCTACAACCAGTTGGTTCTCTGTTCAGAGTTTTGTTTTCTTAGATTTTCTCCAGGCACATAGATCCAAATGTCACCAGGCACTCATCACCTTTGGGACAGATAGTGCTGCCTGACTGTCTTGGTAAGACCAGAGCTTTCTGAGAGAACCGACATGACTCCAGGTCCTAGATAACACTTCACTTGTCTTTGAACATTTAAACATTTCATTTATCAGGTATTCAAATTGGCCAAGGAGTAATTTTCCCCAAAGTGAGGAAGGTTTTGTTGTACATGCTCATATAGCCTGATATATTGTAATTGTACTGTGTTACATACACACTGTCCTACAGTATCGTTTTGATCACCTACTTGCCCGACAGTCTGTTTTAATATCAACCACAGTGGGTTTCCTATTCAACCCAATGAACCTCTGGCTACCACCACCACCCCCCACCACCCACCACCACCCCATACCCCCCACCCCCCACACACACACACATTCAATTACAGATACAGCATGCTAAGAGGGTCTGCTGCTGTGGATTAAAGCAGAATCTGGGACACGGACAGCACAGCCGAGGTCAGGGCATTGGTGAGAAACACTGGAATACACTTAAGCAACATTTGATCTTTTTTATTGATGCCAATAATGTTCTGTTTGAATACAAATTTAGATGAGGGAGAACGAGACAGACAGGGAAAAGCAAAGGGCAGGGAGTTATTAATCAGATTATCTTGTTCATTTTTGAGAGTTTGTACTATTTTTGTGCATTTGCTGATTTAGGACACACTGGAATTACATCCATTTGTTGAAATGAAATTGCTTTCACATAGACATTCATTTTCTTTCTTTTCACAACTGCAAGTAAATTGCTGCTGTACATAAATTGACTCTAATTTTAGTTTAAAATGTCCAGGAACCAGCACATATCACTCCTATACAGTCATAAAGTAATTTAGTTTAGAGAGTATATCAATGTCACACCACACATGTTCATAATGATCTTACTGTTACTGTTGGTTGCTGGGCGTGGCAGCGTGAACAAGTTATAGTTTGAAGTAGTTCATTAAATTGACAGTACAATAACACTGTTAGAAATACAATTACTGTAGACAGCAGGGTGCGCCAATGCTCTCTAAAGCTACATTCAACACCACCAGTCCCATCTCTTGGACATATCCAGTCACAGGTCTCACAAATGCGCTTCCAGTGTGTTCCTCTGCAGACCTCTTGAGGAAAGCATCTTTACACTGCTCTGAACTCTTCTGGTCACACTGTTTCTTCAGTTTGTGGATTTCTACATCACATCTTTCTTTCTCCTTCCACAGGCTCTCATCTAGCAGTTTTTCTTCTCTTGCTTTTTGTTCCTCTAGCTTCATTGTGATGAGCCACAGCTGCCGCTGGAGGGCCTCATTTCTCCCTTTTTCAGCTCTTTGATTTTCCATCTCTCTTTCCCTTTCCCTCTGGTTCTCCTCCTTCTCGTGTCTAATCAGCTCTTCCCTTTGCTTTGTCCTCTTCTCCTCCATCCTACTCTGTTCCTCCAAGCTCTGGGTGAGTTTATCCAATTTTTTTTGCATAGCTTCTCTCTTCATCTCCTCTCTCTGCCGGACGGCTTGCTCCCTCTCTATCTGTTGAAGTTGCCTTTCTCTCTCTTTCTTTTCATTTTCCCCTCTTTCTTTTTGGATCTTCTTATCCATTGCTCTTCTCATTCTCTTGTCCCTCACTGTCTGTTCCTCCAGTGTTTTGGTGACTGTGTCAAGTTTTTCTTGAAGAGCCTTCCTCTTCATCTCCTCCTCCTTCCTAATCTTCGTCACTCTCACCATCTCTTGGATTTTCTGCTCCTTTTCCTTCTTTTCATTCTCTTCCATCTCTCTTTTTGAGGCTTCCTCCCTCTCTCTGGCTAGTTCCTCCTCCTTCTCTCTCTGCATCTCCTGTTTTTTTCTCAGCTCCTCCATCTCGCTCTTGCTCTTTAGCTGAATCTTCTCTAGCTCACTCTGGTACCACTCTCTTATTGAGGTCTCCTGCATCTTCATTACCAGCTCCTCCTTTTCTATCAGCAGCCTCCTCTCCTCCTCCAGCTCTCGAGCCATCTCCTCCTCTGCCTCATGGAGCATCTTGCTGGTGAAGCAGCTTCCTCTGTTAGCGTCCAGCATGCGGTCCACCAGGCCCAACAGCTCAGACACCTGCTCCTTGTTCTTGGAGTTCTGGTTGTTGAAGATGCAGTATCTGCCCCCACATCTGGCCACCAGCTCATCCAGGCCCTCAGACCCTTCTGTCAGGCAAGGCCTCACAGACGTCCCCTGATCCAGACAGTCACCATGGGTGAAAACCACCACTGAGAACTCCAAGGCCTGGGGCCCCAATGCCTGTTTAATTTGGCGCACTGCCTCCTTCTCCTCCTGGGTGAACCTCCCAATCTGGAAAACTAGGAGGAAGGCGTGGGGGCCAGGGAACATGAGACTCACACTCTTCCTCAGCTCCTTCTGCACCTCCTGGGGAGTCTGATGTGTATCCAGCAGCCCTGGGGTATCCAGGAGCGTGATGTGTCGTCCACGGAAGTCTCCGCAAACCCTGCGGCACCGCTGGGTGACAGATGAGCTGCCGACCTTTGATGAAAAGGCCTTCCAACCCAGGATGGAGTTGGCGGTGGAGCTCTTTCCATTGCCAGTTCTCCCCAGCAAAACCAGTTTGACCTCAGTGGAGGTCAGAGGTCTTCTTCTACCAGGGAGGACCCTGGTAGAAAGAAAAATTTAGAGCAGAATCAGAATGGATACTGAGTTAATGTACATACAAACATATAGAAGAAGAAAGAAAGAAAGAAAGAAAGAAAGATCCTTCCTAACCTGTATAGTTCATGGAGGACAGCTGCTTGCTGATGGATGACATGCTGTTTCGAGTTACTAGTCTCCACTAACTGACAACAAATGACAACAGTGTATCACTTTTTAGATCCCAGTGTTGTGGGTGTGTCTGTGTGTGGTCAGCTCAACGGTACCTTTTTATGAAACAACACTCTGAACTGTAACCTCCAGGACATCATCATCATCAATGATTTATCATGACAGTCTGGTGAAGAGTGGTCCAATAGTCTATCTCTTAAGCACTCAGCCCAACACATCATATCAGTGAATATAGACACTGGAGAGAGGGGGCATGGTCCAGTGGAGGCAACAATCTGGAATTAGGGGGGAAAAGGTTAGTTGGTGTCAGTGTGATCAAAGGCCAGCAGACTAGTCATGTGATTGTTGCGGCTCTTAATCAATGAGAGTAAGCTTATTATCTGTCACTGAAGACCCAGCAGACATCAATGAGACTAAAAGGTGAGGACAGTGCGTATTTGTTTACCAACTCCACCAGATGGAGTCAGCGATAAGTCTGTCTGATGAGACTAGTCTGACAAGTTATTGGCACATTAGAGTTTTTGAGTGGCCTAATATCTGTGTCTGTGCTGTCTGCTTTTCCTTATTTTTTACTATTATATTGTTTTTACCTTTGTATGTCCACTGATGTACAGCATATTATGCGGCTTTGCTGTACAAGCCATAGATTTCCTGTGTTTGTTCTAAATGCCAATGTCCTTTGGTAGCAGTATGTTATATTCAACATGTTTCCAAATGATTGATTGGCAGCTTCTAAATCAATGGGGTCATGTACATATACTTTTTTTTCACCACAATCATACCTTAACTTGCATCAATACTATTGGAATCAGGCTGATTGAGCAAAATATATAGTGAGTTATCACAAAGATTGCTCTCAGTTATGACAAAATCTGTTCAGTCCAACAATTTCTATGGTATGTCTGACCTTGATTTTGTTTGCTTGTTTTGAATTACCCCGTCTGTTCTGAAAATGTATAGAAACCCGTGCAGATCAGATCATCATGATATTCACACTTAAAACATTACTAAATACTGTATATTTTGAATGTTAAGTCAGGCTTAGTTCATTCTTTTTTATATGACTTTGCTCTGCTTTTTGATCTCATGCTTTCTATAGTGGTCACACGTTGTTTTTTGTACTTATTTCTTAAAGAAGGAGTATTTGCTAATTGAGTGTAAACTATGCACCATGGCAGAGATGATTGTTGTGTTAAGTTTTAGAAAGGGTTTATTCTTAGGACAGGACTATAGATCCTAAGCCCCCTCTGCAATTTTGAACAAATGATCTACCACATTTGTCAGTATATAATATAAAAATGCATTTACTTAGACAATGTGAAAAATGAGCTTGTGCTGACTGTATGCATATTTTGCTGTGTGTGTGTGCATATTGTGTACCATCATAACTTCCCTGTTGGTGTATCTGATTGTTTGCTTGCCCTGGAGTGAGATTGTTTCTTCACCTCCTTGCCACTGTCAACATAATAATTCGACATTGACAGCCTGTGAATCTATGGAGAGGTTATTGAGTTCTTGAGCCCCGAATGTACATTTTAAATAAATGTTAAAGAATTGGATCGTATGACTTGCAAAGCTAAAGCACAGATAATGACAGCTGGGTTGTGAGTTTTTAACACTCAGATGAAACCAAACCTCCTCTGAAACTCAAACAATACTCAACAGTACATCACATGTAAATCTGATAACCAAATAAAAAACCTTTATTTTCAATCTTGCCAACAGCTAGGCTATCACTTTGAACATTATTGTTTTGTTTTACAGGTGAACAAAAACTTGGGTTACACCATTCAGGTGGGACGCCGAAAAGAGGCCTGTGAAGCCAAACACCAAACAAGTGAATCAACAACAGACCTTAGTTGCAGGATCAAGATAACATAATTATATGAGGCTGAATCATTCCAGTCTAGCTTCTATCACTGGTGCCTTGACAATCCAACTTCGGTTAAGTCTGTTGGTGGTTGGGGGAGATGATTATTTACACTGATCTAGCAAATTCTTTTATCGTCATAAATATTCTGCACAGTAACGATGACCATCTCACAAATCACATACATTGTTTTAGAAGAAAAGTGCATTACTTGGACAAACATTTTAAATGGCAGTCCTATCTTTACTTGTATTGGTGTAGTGTTGGGTGAACTGTTGCCACTGATGGGTTAGTCTTTAAAACCATCACTGTACTGTGACAGCATGTGTGATTGTTAATGGTGGATTAACAATTTTATATTGTATATTGTTAATCAGGTCAAGGGAAACTGCTTTCTATAGTTCAGACATAGACAACCAAAGTAATGATCAATACATGTACTATCCACCCATGCTTATGGATAACCTATGATTTTGCAGCACATTTACATTTTGCAAAAAAAATAATTTAATTTAATTAAAATAAATATATATATATGTATATATCAAATTGAAGTTCTTGATGAGATTTGTAGCAAAAAGCAAATTGCTAGAATTGTGACAAAAAGCACATTTGATAACAAGATATCAACGATCTATTTTAAACTGGACCAATGAGTAGTGTGCTGGTATTTTTACACTCCTGTAAAGTTAGTCAAGGGCAACTTCCACCCTTTGAGCTCAAATCCCTCTACGGGCTTGTTTTCTCAGTGTTTGTATTGATTGAATGATGATTGGTCTAAATATTACATTATGTAGTAAGGGATCCTTTTAAGGTAAGTAAGGGGGGTACATGTATTCTTTCTCTCAAGGGCTCACATTCCAGTATTCTTTCTTCACATAAGCAGGTCTAGGACATCTACTAGTCCATATCCATGGCCATGGTCTAGAAAAACACTTTTTTCCTTCTGACTTTTTTACCTAGCACCTTTTTCTACTATGGATACAAAATTCTAGGGACACAGGAGATTTGTAACGTCTACTGTCTGGGCACTGTGGTGTTGACCCTTGCACTGTTTTTTGACTGTGTATAATGTTGACGATCTAGGGATTCAACCTTATTCTGCTGTAGCACCTGCTGTAACTCACTCTGGAAAAGAGTACCATCTAGTTGCTTAAAATGTAATGTAAGTAATGTAATGCCCATAGCTGGATGTCTGGCTGTCAGCTCATCAATAATGGAGAGTCCATGCATGTTCACGGCGAGGCCTGGATTGTCTTACTGCTCCACTGCTCCGTCGCACGTGGAAGCACACCTGACATTAACTAACTAAAAGGCTTCAATTAATTTATAAATTGTGTGTGTGTGTGTGTGTGTGTATGTGTGTAGAAGGATAACTAAGTGTTTATTTGTGTGCAACAATCCTGCCATCTTTAGGACAAAGCAGAAAGCAATGATAAACCTACATGCGCACACACACACACACACACACACACACACACACACACACACACACACACAAAACACTGACAACACACATAACAAATACGCTTTGTTTGTAGACAAAACGGTTTTGATTGTCTTGATTTATCACTATACATATGAAGACATGTGACATCGCATTACATTGGAAATGAGGTGACAGTTGGGTAACACTTGGGCCCAACAATGATGATGAGGATGATGGTGGTTATAATGATGATGATGATGATGATGATGATGATGATGATGATGATGATGATGATGCTCTCAGGTTGCCTTGGCAATGATGAGGATGCTCATGAGGAAGACCATGATGAAGAAGATCCACATGAAAAACCTATCCATCACCTTGGCAACCTTCTTCCACTCTGCTCCCTTGGCGCAAGTGGCTCTCTGTTCACGGAAGCAGTTGGTGATGAACTGGATGTTCTTCACCACCTGAGAGAAAGAGAGATACAACAGTGCTGAAGTAGCCTCAAACTCTTTCTCATGCCCATGTATAAAGTTGATTATGGACCATGCTTTTATATATTTTGTATACATATATCTTTTATATCCATAGCAGGGTTCCTAATGCCTTGAAGAAACATTAGAAGAAGAGTAACTAGATACGTAGGTAAGTAGATAAATGCTGTGGTGATTCACCTGCTTGTGTTGGGGGCTGGGGCAGCTGCAGGGGCAGGCTTGAATGAAATGTTTCTCAGAAGCGTAGAGCAGATGCTCCTTCAGCCCCCCGTTTAGGTGCTGGAGGTTACTTGGAGGAGGGGCCTGGTAGTCCAGCTCATCCCGCCTGATGTGGTGGTAGCGTTGTGGGGGCTCTCTCTTCCCCTGACCCCTCTCCCCTCTGGAAGTGTGGTTGTTGTGGTTGTTGTAATGGAGGTGGGTGTTGTTGGCGTGCCCGTTTGCCTGGCGAAGGTTGTTGCGGTTTTGGTGAGGCTTGCTGTGGGGATGCGGGCCATGGCCGTTGCTGTAGTGGGGCGGTTCGCTGTCGTAATGGTAGAGGCTGTCGTGGAAGCGATCGTCATTGTAACAGCTCTTGTCACCCATGGGTTCCTCAGAGTAGAGAGGGGTTCTCTCGCTCTCCGGTGTAGTGCAGTTCTCCCCCACCTCATAGACAAATAAGATCTTTGACATGTAGTCTATGATGAGCACCTTGGCCCATGGAGGGACTGGTTTGGCCTCAGCGCCGCAGAAATGAATGTTCATGATGAAGATGGTGAGGGAGGTGGAGGCCGTGATCATAGTCATGGTGGCTATGTAGTACTTCCCTAAAGGAAGGGACAGAGAAGAAACCAGAGTTACACAGGGGAAATGGTTAATGGACAACACATACACCCTCCTCCCTCAAACATACAGAACCACACAGAACCACTGATGTAGAAAGTTATGCCATTGGAATATGTAGGCCCCAATTGATCTTTATGTTTCCAGATAGAATGATCAATAAGCTAATGTTCAAAGCAACAAATACATTTCCAGCCATTTAGAATTGTAGCAAATATTACATCAAAGCCACACAGTTGAGTTCAAAGAATTAAAAATTGAACCACTGGATAATAATAATTCAAAACCAATTATTGTCTTCACTCACCTATATAGGGCACACTCTCGGAGGGAGGCATGCTCTCGGCCACCATCAGCTGGAACACGGTGAGCGCCAGCAGCACCGTGACCCCCAGGGAAACCTTCTCCCCCGAGTCAGCCGGCAGGTAGAAGCCCAGCGGGGCCAGGAATGAGATGAGGAAGCAGGGGAGGAGGAGGTTGAAGATGTAGAAAGAGGAGCGGCGCTTCAGGAGCAGGGTGTAGGTGATGTCAGGGTAAGGGTCCGAGCAGCAGCCATACATGATGACATTTTTAACCGCCGGCATGCCGTGGCACTCCCACTCCACATTCTCCACAAAGTCTGACAGGTCACCACTGTCCATGCCCATGATGATGTCCACCTGGGGAGAGGACATATAGACACAAACTGTAAGTTGTAGCTAACAAGGGCAGTTAACAAGTCATTCATTTTCTCTACCTGCATAATGCTTTTCAGGGTTGTGGAAAACTGGATCCTATCCTATGAATACAGTGGGCAGAAGGCAGGGAGAAACCCTGGACAGGTTGCTAGTCCATTACAGGGCTAACACAGACAAACACTCACGTTCATACCTAGAGGCAACACAGAAAGGGTCGGGGATCAAACCGAGGTCCTTCTGGCTACGAGGCAACAATGCCAACCTCTCAGCCACCTTGTTGCTCTTAACAAGGTGGTTCATCCTCAATTGGTTGCACCTTTCTCTTTGTCTCCTAACTACATGTTTTACTACATGATTTACTCCTGGAGAATGCTCTGGTCAGTACCGGTGATGATAGTCTGAGGACTGAAATGTCTGCTGCTTGTTAATTCACTTTTGTGCACCTTTTTTTGCAGGTAGATGGTGTGCGGATTGCTCTACTCATGATCTTTGTAAGATGGTCACCTCTCATCACCCTCATATCACCCCCTGTTTGCACACCTGGTTGCCATTGTAGGTCCAGGAGCCGAAAGTCAGGTTGCATTGCTGCCAGTCGAAGGGGAAGAAGGAGACGTCCACCACACAGGAGCTCTTGGTGATGGCCGGAGAATCCCAAATGATCTCACCGTTGTAATGCAGCACCACGTTGGTGTTGGCAGGCCCTGACGACTCGTCATCTGCTCTACACAGACAAATGTACACAGTCAGACATACACAGTGATGCAGAGGTTAATAAAAGGTTGGGTAAACTATGACCTCGATGATTGATCTGTATGAGACAGATATCAATACATATTAACAAAAATCTTTTATATTTTCCGAAAAGCATGACTATTCTTTTTTCATGAAAACACCATATCCTTAAATAAGTTACTTTGACATGAGTTACTATAATGCATACTATGAATTTAGGTCATAAAGATTCATGTCAGTCTAAAAAGGTGGGTAATCTTTGTTCCATAAATAAAAAGTTGGGTGAACCAAGTTTAGGTTGGTTTATCCTGACATACATACCTGCATACACAAAGAATTAAAATACATGCACACTGTAGGCGTCCAATGACACACACACACACACACACACACACTGTTATGGAAGTGTCACAAAATTGTATTACATAAACAATATAGTGTTTTTTCACCTTTTCATTTTATGTCGCCTACTTTCATTCACTCTGTCTTTCTTTCTCTCTGTCTTTCTCTCTTTCTCTCCTCCTTTCTGTCTGTATATCTGTCTCTCCTGGTTACTGACTTGTTGTAGAGGACGATGTCGGGCCTCCAAACCAGGTCACTTGGGATGCGGATCACCTCTAGACCGTCGTAGTCATCCTTGTCCCACTTCAGGTAGGCATCGTGCCAGATCTGCCTGATCCACAGGTAGGTGACCAGCACCTGGTTCCTCTCATCCTACACACACACAAACACACACACACACACACACACACACACACGGACATGAACATACACATACATGGCACAAACCAGCACAAAGACAGAGACAGAGAGACGAGGTAACCCAGGGGAAATGACACTCACAGAAAGGTAAGTCAGACTCAGCAGGTAGGTCAGTAGCCAGCTAGCTGCATAACAGAGGCTGATACAATCTCTGCCGTATACAATCCACTGCTGCTCACTGCTGGCCTCTAGAGGTGTGTACAGGAACAGCAGAATGTGGGTGGCTATACCGCAGGTTGGTCTGAGAGCCCTACATTTGTCCTGTAGCTCCTGAAGCATAGCATTATCAATATTATATACCTTCTGTTTGACATTCTGACGGTGGCCTGCCGTTCTGCTATACTCAGCATGTACCAGAGTGAACTGTGATTGACAGTAGCACGTAATCTGTAATTATCTCTTCTACTCAGCTCATCTTCACCTTAGTGGGACTTGTTGCTAAGCCATATATCTGTGGCTGTATATCTCCAGCATTAACAATGTAGAAGTGAGCCATGAGTGACAACAGCGTTACATCTTCGTCTTTGTCCTCCTATACTTACTAACCACATCCTTGATCTTTGACAGTTTAGCGTTTATAGTAGAGTATCTGCGGTTGAATATCTCCAAAAGTGTTGATAGGGTGATGCTACATAGTTGCATATCTCCTCTACTCACCATATCTTTGATCTGTGACAAGGTGACCTGCAGAGTGACGTTGAGAGACTTGTCTGTGTCCTCTACAGGTCTGAGGGCGTTGGAGTAGTTCTCCATCAGGTCACTCAAAAGCTTCTGGGCATAATGACCCTGGGCACCATGAGACACTGAGAGAGAAGGGAGTGAAAAGAGAGAGAGCAAAGTGGATGGCAGATAAGACAAGATTAAAGATGGTGGGAAGCGGAAAAAATAGGGTAGGGACAAATGATACGGACCCACGTAGCCAGATGGCAATTGCAGAGAAAGGCAAGTCGTAGAAAAGCAACACAGAGATAACACAGAGAACAATTGCCAAGTTACACAACAAACTACTGTGTGTCTACCAGTCGGATATAGACATTAAGCTTTTTCCACCATGGAGAACTGACCTTGTACCAACAGGCTGATCCACATCATCAGAACTGCCTTCCTCATTTTCCACCAGTAACAAGCCAAAGGATCAATTATTCAATAAACCAGTTACCACGACAGCCCGTGTCCCAATCCAAATTGTCACTTTAATTTGAGCTCCATTGCAGACTGTGTTCACCGAGACCACAGAAAATTCTAGAAATTTAACATCCTGTCAGAAGCATTGAATGCTTCACTAGTTGTTAGTCGCAGTTACTGTCCCCCTGTGTGTGATCGCTGCTCTGGAACAGGACCTGGGGCTATCACTCACTCACACACACACACACACACACACGCACATAAACAAGTACACCGCAGTATCACATAGCACATAGGGACCGGGTGAAATCTGATGCCTGCAGCCCTATCTGCCCGTGTACATGACCACAACTAGCTGTATGACACACACATGCACAGACACACACACGGTACCTTAGTGCATTACACAGCTACCGACATGTGTCAGTTGCACATACAGCGACAGTCTCTGAACCATGCCCAGGTCATCCAAGATGAACACACATGTCACTGAGTATGCTACACATGTCACGCAGCAATGAACTTGACACAGATCCAGGATCAGATTTCACCCTGTAAATACGAGTCTTTAACGTAAGGGCGGTATACACTAATGGTAGAACAGTGATTCGAGAGCAGTTCGTCCTCTCTTTGTCTGTAGGTCAAAGAGGTCAGTAACGAGAGAGGAAGAACAGCCAGAATTGAGTGACAAAACACCTTCAAAATGCCATATTTGGAGTTCTGTGTACCTTAGTAATACGTTGATTTATTATTGTTTGAAATCATTTTAATTTGTGTTTTATTTCAGTTAATTAGTTTCATGATTTAGTCAGATTACTATCGTTAGGAGATGTTCATGAGTTTGACAAACAGGACTACTGCAGTATGACATATAATAATAATAATAATAATAATATTATATATATATATATATATATATATATATGTAGAAGAATTACCTGAAACTGCTTTCTCCAGTCTCTAGATTTGATTTATCTATTTTTGTCTCACATTTGTATCAAGAAGTGTGCTTGTGACCCAAAAGTCACCAGTTCAAATCTTCAGACTGGCTGAGAAAATGTGGGTGGGGAAATTAATGAGTGATGCTAATGTAGCCTCCTTAATGCAACAAGCCCAGGATATGTGATCTGACAAGTGAGGTGTCTAAGACTGGTGAGCATGAGAAGTTACATTTTTATAATCCCTCCACACAATAAAAGACAAATAAAATCTAATTTATGGGACAGGTTTTACTCTCTGAGGAAAAGTCTTTACCAATGAAATCCATTCATCCAAGGGTTGTATGTGCTCTTACCAATTTCTCACACGATAATGGAAGAGCTGAAATAAATTCTGTCAAATATTAGGTAGACGGGTTTGATATATGAAAACGGAAAACCAGTGGGAAAAAAATTAACTTTGATGGCAAAATATTGTAGCGCAGTATTTTCATTGTTGGCAAAATAGAACTTCAGGAAAAATTCTCAGCATTTTGGAATAATTTCAATGATATAAAAAATGAATTTAGTCCATTTTGCTGTGTTATTTAAATGTATTTAAATGTCTTAGATATCACAACCACTGAGGCCCAAAGTTATATTTTTTGCAATGTTTTGAGTCAATTGCACTAAAAGCTTGAAAAATTGAAGAAAAGATTGTCTTCCTCCATGAGAAAACTAAAACATGACATTAATGAGGTTTTAAAGTTTGTATTTATTTGGATCAATGCTTGGATCCCGCCACTTTAACAGCACCAAACAAGGTTCCTGTAGCCTAAAACGTTTTCTCTATATTTGTGAACCTGATCATACGATTACAAAATGCTGCTGTATTATTCTATAGAGCACTGTGCATTGTGACTGAGTGATGCTTTAGTGGTGTCAGTGAGTTTCTGTGGTACTGAAGTCACACAGGTGTTTCCTGTGTGTGTGTGGTGTGTGTGTGTGTGTGTGTGTGTGTGTGTGTGTGTGTGTGTGTGTGTTATGTTGTACACACTGTCAAAGACAAAGAGAAACTGTAAGCTTGTGAAACTGCAATGATAGCAATAATCATATACAGTATATGTGTCTGCTGGTGTTGTACAAGAGACAGGGACCGAAAGGGAATGAGAGTGAAAGACGGTGGCAGAGAGTAAGAAAGAGACAGAGAAAGAAAAAGGAGGGGAGAGACAGAAAGAGAGAGACAGAGAGAGACAGACAGACAGATAGAGAGAGAGAGAGAGAGACAGGGATGAGGCATTGTGGGAAAGAGCTGTAACACAAGCGACGAGAGCTCTGACCACACGGGCAGTCAAACAGGCTACACACTCACAGCATACAGTTTCTCTTTGTCCTCTGAAATCAATTTATATTTACACTCAAATTTGATCATATATATAATCAACAAGAGTGCTGTTGTGTAACGTGGGTGTCTGGTTGATCCTGTCACACATGTATAAGACAATCATCATCACTATTAATGTTTTGTCACTATCCTCTGGGATGAGAAGTCTTTGCAGTTGTGTTATTTTAATCCTACAGGAAAACAGTCGAGTGCAGGAAAGCATACAAACCGACTCAGTGTGTGTGTGTGTTTGAGTGTGTGTATGCGTGTGTTTGTGTGTATGCATGTACATGTGTGTGTGACAGATTGCTGGGATGTGGTTAGCTGGTGTTCAGCCTATCCTTGACATGCCTGTATTGTATCTCTCATCCTCAGCACCTCCGGCAACCACACGAGACAGAGAAAATGGAGAGAAAGAGCGGGAGAACGTGTGAGGGGGGGAGGGACAGTTGTGTAAACACGCTCCTGGCAGTTTGGTTGTTTGTTCATGCAGCCATTATCACATTAAATCTGTCTCACACACACTGGTTCTCTCAAATAACCTTCTCTGTCTCACATACATATACAAATCCCCTGACACACACAGACACAATGTCATGTACATGCACACAGGCAATACAAACACATACTCGCTCTCTATATATATACAGTGGGGTCCAAAAGTCTGAGTCCACTACCAAGAACTCTTTTGTTTCATTATTTCTAAAAAACAAATACAAAATGTCAGCCCAATGATATTTCTCCAAATAACATTACATAATAAAAAGAAATTGAATTAATAATTTAAAATATTTTTCAAAGTTACTAACACTAGCAGTAGCAGTAGATAATACGGCATAAAGGACCGTATTCATTTAGTCCATATCAATATGGTATTAGTTCAATTCACACTGTGTATGTACATGTGTTCATATTTGAATGAAATATATGGCGTGACAACAATTTGAGGAACCTTCACCAAATGGTGTGGAAAGATATTCAGATGCATTTCAACTTTATTAAAAAATATTTTTTTAATAAAACAAGGTAGTGGAAACAACACAATGGCTCAGAGTAAAACGTTACAGGTATGAAAGAAACAAACAAATGGTGTGTTGAATCCTTAGTTTTAATACACATAAAGTGAGTGAGTTTAACAAACAGGCAGGTTGGCAGGTCATTTGTTGTTCTCCCGGATATGTTCCCTTGATATTTTACAAGGTGGTACGCATTTAATAATTTGTTCTAACAAAAGGGAATAATTTCACCCTGTATATGCAGTACAGAACATTACACAAATTTGTAATTTAATCAAAGTGTCAAAAGTAGAAGTAACAATGATCTTCCATGGGCCATCATTTGATTTTAGAAAAAACAAAGGCATTGGAATATAGATCAAACTTCAAGTGACTCAGAATGACCTCTAAAACGTGCTGCACTTTGCAAATTAAAGTTGCAGGTTTGTTTAAACTCGTATATTAATTGAAATACATAAATTAATCAATGAAATGCAACCAATGTCACCGTAAACATTTCAAACAATACAAAGAAAGGCACATTTTAAATAAATTTAACAGATAATTATGACAGAAATATAGTTTGTATGTACATATAAACTGAGCTGGCTTGTTTGTCGACCCTTTTATCTCAGCCCATTTTATCCCCTGGTCACATGTATAAGAAAATGAAATGAAATGATATCCCCTCAAAAGACTTGATATGATTACTGCCAAATGCCAAAACGTACACACCACTGCCTGCTCCTTTCAATTAAGTTTTTAAGAATTTAAGGATATAGTTTACCTTGTATTTTGATAAACATGCACACACACTGTAAAACCAACATTTGACATGGGTGTGTCAATTGAGTGCAAAGGCACTGCAATTCAAACTTGGACTGATTTGTTGATGCAGTCCTATTCCGACATAGGCATATTAAGATATTTGCCTCTTTTTGATGTTATTAGTAAAAATCAACAAAGAAACCATGTTTATATAAACATTTAAGCTTTTAATGTTTCACTTAAAGTAAACGTCTTTCATGGCAAAAGGTTTTGAGAGCATATTTCAGAAACGCTGCCAAAAACATTGTGATGCCCCAGTTGAAATACCTGTATTGTAATGTACTCTGGTTCACTTCAAAAACTTTGTTTGATCAGAAGAATTGTGGCCATGAACTATGGCCATTCTCTTCATTTCTTCTGTTCTCCTTGGATCACACCTTGGATACTACCACTCAGTTACGGGTGCATTAGGCTGGATTACACCCTCAGATAAAATTAATGCACCCTCAGTTTTAAACAGCGTTCAAATTGAGGGGAGGCTGGGAGGGTGGGACCCCCTGTAAGCAGGAGGGGACAAATCCAGACTTGAGGGGCCTTAAAACCACTCCGTGGCCATACTGAGTTTAAACATCATGATCACACACATCTCTGAGGTGAACATCCCATGACAACTCAAGCACCCATCCAGTCAAGGTCAAGGGTCAGAAGACCTTGCACTGGTTTATGTTGAACATCCGTCGCCTCGCCTGCTTCCTGGCCTGGTTCACGGCTGTCCGCACTGCATACTCAAACACCTGTTGAACGCCACGGTTGCTTAGGGAAGAGCATTCCAGATAGCCTTTAGCCCGCACTTCATGAGCCACACTTTTCCCCTCAGCTGCCGAGATGCAGCCGGCCCGACGCGATCCCATCTCCCGCAGGTCTGTCTGGGTTGCCACAACCAGAACTGGCACCCGGGGCAAGTTCTGCCGGATCTCGGCCATCCATTTGTTTTGGATGTTGGCCAGGGAGTTCGGGTTGGCTACAGAGTAGCAGATGAGGACAATGTCGGCCTGCTCGTAGGACATGGGTCGGATCTGTTTAAAGGCGTCGTTGCCCGCCGTGTCCCACAGCCCCAGGCTGATCTGAACCCCATCCATGTACACCTCCACCCCTGTGTTTTCATACACTGTGGGCTTGTAGCTGTCTGGGAAGGTTTCTGAAGTAAAGCGGACCAGAAGAGCCGTCTTGCCCACTGCGCTGTCCCCCACCAGGACGCACTTCACCGACGTCTCTGTAATTCCGTTCATGGTTGCCAGTCTCAGCTCTCTGGGGGGGTTGTGGTTCTTTGGGATGAGTCTTAGGCGTAGTTCTCCTAGGAAGTGTCCTCCTGGAGAGATCAGGGCTCCATGAGGCAGTTAGCTGTGGTGGCCGCTCTGTATGTGCTGTGATTCCTAGTGCGGGTTGTATGTTTCATAGCAGGTAATGTATAGTCCTACCTGGTAATGACATCACTGGAGATGCTCCATCGTAGTGGTCATTTGAACTATGCTGTCTGTCTGTGTGTAACTCTCTCCTCAGAGTCAATCAACAAACGTCCCTCACATATATAGTCAGCAATTTGTCAGCAGCGTGCTTTACACAGGTTTTACATAACCACTGAGTTCCTCGCTGCTCGCTTCACTTCCGCTTAGTCTCTGATCAGGTTCTGGTTCTTCTCTCTAATGACTTGGAAGATAAAGTCTTCTTGTCCAGGCAGGTCTGACAACTCAAGGGTGGGTGGGGGCGAGTGACTGAGGGGAGAGAGATGAAGACATTAATAATAGATAATAGATGTTACAAATGTGAGCAGAGATCCATCACCATATTGGTCACTCAACTTGTGGAATTAAACTATTCACTCCATTTGTCATCAGGTTTCTACTCATAGTCATTTGACAGGATGATGACAGCGGTGCGGCTTTGAATACATTTTACATGACAATTGAGAATTATCTGCTAATCAGAAGTAGTGCTCAAAATAAACGTACTAGAAGGATATTTGGCAGAAGATTTCAGTTTTCGGAACACAAACACAATGTATATTTACAGAGAAAAGTGAAAATATGGAGCACAGAATCTACAACAATTCAATACGGAAGTAACGGTTCTTACTTTTGGGTGTGCCGTAAAATTCAAAGCTTGATCCTGAGGAGACCTCTATTTTAACTAGTGCCCATTAACCATATAAATGTATGTTGTATCATCTAGCTGGTTAATTTGACCTATCTGTCACCCATAACTCCCATGTTTCTCCTATACATTCTGACGTTTGCACCTCAAATGAACATCTACTCATGGGTGAAGAGCTCTCTGTGTCATGTCATTCAGTGGAGCGATACAACAGCTTGAAGGTTCCCACATCTATTTGAGCTGTGATTAACAACAACCTTTGCTGGTTTCTTGTGACCTCTCAGGCGTGTTAAACCATCGGCAGTTTCTAGTAAAGTACCAAAACTAACCCATGACCCCAAAATCACTTGCCATGACGTATACTCTTCTAGTCCTGGGGATGGAAAGATCTCCATAACGTTGAAGGGACAGTTTAAACAGTTCCACTATTTACTGTAAATGATCCCACTAGAAGAAGCCTTGATCTTACTGGGTCTCATATCAGGGGCCGCATTAATACATTTGTGTCACCTCTCTAAACGAAAGCAAGTCAACGATGATCAAACCCACACAGTGCAACTGATAAACTTCTAAAACAAAACAAATCATCCTCCTGTAGCTCAAATCATCTGTCTTCTTTGTAGTTTACAGTATCCTACTGTGAAAGATACTCTAATCGATTTAAACCTTGCAAAGTAAAAGAATCCCTCATGAAGATCTAATGACCTCCATCTTAATGTGTGACTTTTTGTCAAATAGTAATATAATATTATTCTATATTCTACATGAAATAAGAGTTATTCATTTGAACCATTTATTATTAATTAATTTATTATTAATTTGAACAATTTGTTATTCATCTTTTTAATTTTTGGGGGGATAGGCTATACCAAACAAATTGAACAGAACAGAATGACATAAATTATTAATTTAACTTCGACATCAACCAAATTGTAGGGTCTGTAGACTCTAAAGCGGAGAGAATTAGACAGATAATTACCAATCTTGAGAGTCGTCGTCTGAATCTTGGTAACAACGGGCGGATGTTGGCTGCCGCCTTCGCACACGTCAGAGACCTGGCAAACAAAAGACTTCCAACTAAAGTGAAGGTTTTGTGTTTACTGTACTTTACTAAACCTGTTGCTTAAAAACGAAATATAATCAATCTCGACGAATTACACACACAGTATGTATTTTGGCACCAAAGACGGACGCGAGAAGTTAAGTGCGCGTTTCTCGCTCCTCCATGCGCATCGTTAAATGCATCCGCTTAGCTGAGTGTGGAGGTGCGGGTAACCGAGTCTTCGGCATACGTCCTTCACCACAGCTGTGCTTTGAAATATAGGTGCTACGTGTTATTGCGGACTGGCAACATTTTGTTTCAGAGTTTACGCAGCAGTGAGGCGCATCCGTTGCGCACAACTGGCGCAAGAAAAGGAACAAGGCATTTTATCTGCACTAGTAGTCAACAAAATTATGAACTGGATAGGCTACACTGTAATCTCCAGATGGTGATTATAACAAGGCAAGTATTCACCAATATTAAACACAAATCATTTATATGTTCAGAAAAGCAGTAATTCGTGCGGTTTTCCTTCAAAGACTATCCTCACATTACTTACATCATTTTCATACCAACTGGTGTGTGCACTATAAAATTAGGTCATATACATTTATTAATGTTGATAACTCTACTCCCCACATACCAAGGAGGGTAAACTGTGTTTCGGTGAGTTTACACTCTACTACATCCCTGATGGTTACCATCACTGCATTCAGTGTAGTCCAGAGGTTCCCAAACCTTTTCATGTCAAGTACCCTAAAAGAGATTAGACTGTGGACTCCCATCTGACAAGATTTTATCCCAAGGAACCCCATGTGAGAAGATCTTTGTTGTTAGATATTACTTTATAAAGAACTACATAACTTTAGGTGGGCAGGTAGCAGCGGGGAGGGGAAAAAAACGATGAAAAAATAGTCATACACTATACTCTCATTGTACTAACTTCTAGGCAGTAGAATAAATGTTAAATTAAAATATCCCTTATTTTACTGGAGACTCTCTGGAGCCCTCTCCAGCACCCCAGCACCCCACCCGGACCCCACTTTTGGAAATGGTCTATACCCTTTTATTGACTTTATTCAGGTTGAGTCTATTTAAAAGGAGATATATATTTCTATGAACATGCAGACTCAATCATACATTTAAAAAAAACAACACTATATGGTAAACAAATATCTCTTTATTCAGTAATCACAAGGGATTTTTTTTAAACATTGAGTAAAAAAATACAAATTTCTCTTTATAATTCATTTCCTTGCATTTATGTACAAACAGTAAAATTTGTCAGCATGGCTGTTGCACCTTTGTGAATAATAATAATATAACACAGGTAAGAAAAATATATACTATTTTAAACCTGCAAAACTGGTAGAGCATATTTAGGAACATATTTAGAAGCATGATTATGGCAAAATGGAATAACAAAAAAGCTATGTAGAGAACACATGATAACCAGAAACAGTTTGGCAACTGGCCTCAATGGAGAATAAAATTTACCATAGTTACATTGTTACCTGAGTCAAAATACTTCTTGTTTTTGTCTTCGGCAAAGATAAATAAGCGGTTTCAATGCGTTTATTCTAAGAGGCATCTAAGAAACTACTAAGACAAGGGGGGCATTGATTACCGGATATAATTTATAATGGAGGTTGTTCAAACTATTTTATTGCCTTGTTCATACGAGTATAATTTTACCTCCTGATGAACAAAAGGCAATCTACCACTGTAAATGAAAGGGAATTGTTCTCTTCCTTTTACGTATTTGGTTTGGTGGTAACTTCTCAGAGAACAACCTGCGATTGGCACACATGTAATCACCACCGAATTATGGTTGTATAAAATGCTTACATTTTGTATCAAAAATGGCTTCATATTACTTAAAACCACAGATAAGACTCCCATGAGATTAAGTTGTACCCTATTATATATGGACCCTACTAAACCCTACATGGGGTTTCCCAAGGGATTTTCCCTTTCTCTTTAAAAAGGCATAATAGCAAAAACAAAGCAAAACATAGCAACTTATAAAACCTTTCTTAAATATAAAATGTACATACATTCTAGCTTTACAGATGTATACTGATCCTGATTTAAGTGTTTCACACCAATGCAGTTCTGTATTATACATACAAAATGAAAAACAAAGGATCAATTCAGATTACGATTTTGGCACCTATTAGACTGATGGAGAGAAAGTGAGAGAGGGGATGAATGGAAGAGACAATGAGTGAGATAGAGAGACAAGTGAGAAAGGAGGTTTAATGTGTTAGGGTATGTTAGGGTGTATATGAAAAAAAGGTGGTGTGCCGTAAAAAGGAAAGGTAGAGCGAGGGATTAAATAAGAGGGCTGATGAGAGCACAGCATTTAGAGAAGGCACAGAGACAGAGGGAGTTGTCCTTTATAGCAGCTTTAGATAGGGATCCATTAAACCAGGCTCCATTCAGTTGAGTTCAGTTGAGTCGAGTTCAGTTCAATGAGACCAACACTAATCCTGGCTTTGGCTCAGTGAACCTGAGAGAGAAAGAGACAGGAGAAAGAGGGGTAAGGGTGAATATCTTGAGCATAGGCTTACGCGTGTGTATGTGTGTGTGTCTCTATGTGTGTACCTATAGTTCTTGTTCTTGAGGTAGTCTATAACGGCAGGGCGGATGCGGGCCATGCCCCCCTGGCTGTGGTTCCCTCTTCCTGTGATGACAGAGAGCTGAGGTCGACACCGACCCTGCTCATATTCTACACACAAAGAAGCCAAAAGAGTTTAGTGCACATGCACACACTAACAAGCACGCACATGCACACCTGTGTGAAATCCCATAAAAGTAACCCTGAGAAAGGGCACTTCCCTCTAAAGGCCAGAATGGATCACGCAGCTTCTGGTGAGTTTTGTACAGCTGCATGTATGTGCACTGGCCCATTGGTTTGACCCAATATGTGACGAGAGGATCGGCACCAAACTCACCTCTTGTGCGTCTGATAACGCTTCAGCATACAGTATGTCAAGTAATCGTAGATGACTAGCATTATCCAAAGTATGAAAAAGAGACCTTTTAGGAATCCAAAATCAGTAGATTAAGAGTAATAACATCTGAAAACATCATCTTCATCATTAGTTAAATCCAGTACGAATCAACAGCACAAAAACTGTCTAACTTCACTCACTTCCTGTGTCAACAAAGTTACAAACAAGTTACACTTGAAGTCTCGCGGGAAGAGATCTTCTGCCATTGGAAGTGCATTCTTTTTGTTGAATTTTATGTCTAGTTTACCAATCCCTTAAACGAGCCTGGTAAGTTTAGACATATGTCATTAAAATGAACTAACCACCAGCCTTAGAGATGCTCAAGTTCTTTTTATTGGTGTGCTTGGGAAGGAGAACCTTGCTGCAGAGGGGGCGCCAGGTTTGAATAGCCTGCATATAGTTTCTACTGCAATATGAATGCCCTTCGGAGATCAGTGTTAGTAATGCCCTTTTAAAATCCTCTCGGTTGCCCCTGCCCTTTTTTACCATGGGCAAAAAGGGCAGGGGCAATCACTGATGTTGATAATACATGGGTATATGCTGTGGTGATGTGTTATATGTTGTATTGCTACTTGTTTGTAATAATGTTTTTATTGCAGTACATTGGATTGCATTTTTGGTTTGCCTGCAAATTTCCTTTATGAGACAATTAAAATCGAACTGAACTGTAAGTGTGCCGGAACTGTATGTGTATCGACCTAGGATGTGGTTGGCTGGTTTGTAGCCTATTGTTAAGATGTTTTATTCATCATCCTCATCCTCTAGTCATACAGAGTATATATTGGGTCCAGTACCAGTGGTTTTGTCCAGTAAGACCTGGGCCAGGTGGTGTAGGGCCTCGTCTACATGCAGCCCATGGAGGTCCAGGATGTTCTTGGGCAGCAGGGAGGAGTTGACCCTCTCAAAGATCTGAACCGCTGCACGATGATTGGCCTCACGCATAAGCTGGCCATGATGGTGTCCCTGGGGGAGGGGTGACACAAATTCATTCATTGCTCAGTGGAGCATTTATTACGGTTAATTCAAGACAAGCTGCAAATTCAAAACATTCACAACATAAAATTCTGTGTGTGTGTGTGTGTGTGTAATACTACATACAATTACATAATACATACAACAAATGAAGTAAATTGCAGGAATGGTAAATAACAGTAACTCTAAATTCATTCAAAATAGAATTTCCTTTTCAACACTCTCATGGCCCCCTGGCCACCGGCCCCTTACCTGCTGTGCATAGAAGGAGGCCACTGGCTTGTGTCCCTGCTTGAAGGCCTCTGCAGCTTTGGCGAAACTCTCAAGCTGACGTCTCTTCTGTAGGCTGGCCTCAGCCCTGAAGTCCTCATATTCTGGGTCCTCTATATCCTGGTAGTGGGACATGATCGACTCCAGGGGCTTCTGCCGCTGACAAGGTGAGAGGGAAACAGAAGGTTAATGGCGATTAACACATTTAAAAGAGGGAATAAGGTTGAGAAATAGACCAGGGAACAAAGAGACCACAAGAAAGAGATTATACATGTGACTATATAGAGATTGCATTAGGGAAATGTAGCAAGTATTCTGTCTGTGTGTTTATCTTAGTTCAGTTTCATTGTTTGCTTAAGTATATTCATGTCTGTGTGTGTGTGTGTGTACCTTCTCCCTCTCCTTGCTGGGTGTTCTGTGGTGGTCGGACACTGGTGGTTCTGGGGCCACAACTGTCTTCACGGGCCCATCATCCAGAAGGGACTGAAGGAATTGGGCTGTCTGCGTCAGGCTGTAGCTATACAAACACAAACACACATACAAACTAGTCAGGATCCTACACTGTTCTATTCCTAACATTCATACCTTTGATCCTGCTACTGAAACTCACAAAACAGACTTTGACTTTGGAGCATATCAGAGCCTGTATGCATTAACTACCACAAAATGAGAACTGGTCCTACTATTACTTGATAATGCATTGGGTCTGACAAACAAAACAGGTAAATACAGGCTCAAGGCTAAACTTAGGTCTCACTTGTGGTCTCTGAAGATGTCCTGGAGGAAGTGGGTGTCGATGGTGGGGAAGAGGGAATACAGTTGGTTCTCTTTCAACAGGGTGGCCCCATCTCGCTTGTCCAGGTCTGCACGACTTTGTCTAGTCTGGAGAAAGGGGGTGGGGCAGGGGATGCGGTGGGGGGTAAAAGAGTCAGGTATAGGAGAAGGACAAGCAGAAGTACAGCAAAACTGTTCTTAGGGAATGTTTTTAGTCAAGACGTATTCCAGAAAAGAGCATACAAGTGTATATTACTTTCTCCACGTTCTCCTGTCGAGCCTGTTCCTCTGTCATAATGTCGCGGAGTGAGACCTTGGGGTGGGATACACTCCAGTGGTCCATGAATGGCATCTCATCCTGGGCCTCTGGTTGGCTGCCCAGTGAGGCATAACCATCTGCACCAATCAGAAAGTGTGCTGGTTGTTTCCCCATCCGTGGCCCAGTTTTGGCCACCTGTGATTCACCCCAGTGAACTGAGCCTAAAAATTCATCGGAAAGGTTGATATTCAAAGACAGAGAGAGAAAATGCGGTTACATTCAAGAAATTGAATGAATTATAACAAGTTAATTCACACTACATTGGTCAACACCTGCAGATGTAATCATTCTGACACTCCATGTGTTTTGAGTGTGTGTCTGTGTGTGTGTGTGTGTGTGTATGCACTCACTTTCCTGAAGCAAGTGGTAGGACAGAGCTGCCTGTCTCTGCCTTTCCTGTAAAACACATTTCACAGTCTGTTTCACCGGCATGGCAGCACCCCCACACACAATTTCTATACACTTGAGACATATGTACTTTGCACTTTGACCTTAAATAAGAACATTAAACACTCATTATAGCTGCACTGATAATACTGAACCATGGTTAAATATGGCCACCAACTGTTATGGCTCACCTGGATGGTGTCCTTCCACTTCTGGTGGAGCAACTTAGCCAGGTTCAGGTCCATCAGCACTGCATAGTCATCAGTGGAGCATGCACCTGAATATTATGGACCAGAGTGGGGGCAGATAGTTACGGTTTATGTCAGTACTCACTATTTGACAGCTACAAGACTCTATGTAATTTCTTATTGGTTAACTAATTCATAACAGAAAATACAGGTTTGGATTGTCATTTGCAGATTAAACCTACTGGTCATGAAATGCATTTTTGCTGTGCATATGTGTAGGTTACCTGGGTCTATTCCCACAGGGCCAAACAATTCAGTTAGTTGTAATGCCAGCTCGGTGGGTAGTTTCAGTTCCACACTCTGAATGTCCAGGTGCTGGACAGGTGCTCTTTTCTCAAGCTCCTCCAGCTCAGCCAGCAGCACACGAGTGATCTCGTCCATGCTAGATATCTCGTCGTCACCATTCTCATCGATCAACTCTTCAAATATTACGCTATCATCTACACTACCACCATAAGCTCCACCCTCTAACTCAAATTCCCTGCCTACAGGCGCCGATCTAACTTCCTGTTTGGTGTCCTCACATGCCTCTTCTTCTTTTACTGCTCTAAGCAGACTGAGTAGTGGTTGTGGAGATTTTACAAAGTGCAAGCTTTGATCAGGATGATCCTTGTTTGAAGATACAACTTGAGAAAGGGCACCTCCAAAACTTCCTGTACCTCCTTCAGTTATGCCTAGTGTCCTAGACGCCCCCTTGTCCTCTGTTATCCCCCCTGTTGACTCAGTATTATCGGAGCTCTCATCTGACTCATTAACGTTTCCGCTGGCTGACTCCTGAGTTACCTCCACATCACCAGCTGGCCCTAGTTTTGGGCAGTCTTCAGGGTGAAGTTCATCTAGTGCACTAGAGCTCAACCCAGTGTTTACGGCCATGCCTAAAGCTCCATAAAGCCTGCAATCTTCACCTAAAGCACTGTCCTCCCCCTCCTCACTATCCTCATCCCTAAAGAACCTCTCTCCAGAGTCCAGCAGCAGGTTGGTGGTCCATTCCAAGTCCTGATGGCATTTGTCATACAGGTCTTCCAAGATATCAAAACTAACTAGTTTAAAATGACGGCTGAGGATACGCAGGCTTTCCAATTGACTTCTAGCAGCCCCAAGCTCTTTCTCCTCCACCTGTGTTCCTTTTTCATGCACTACACGGTAGGGTACCTCTCTGTGGCCAGATGGGTGAACTGCAATTGCTGCAGAAACAGCACAGGACAGCTCGGGCATGAAGCGATAAGGGTCGCCAGACAGGACCACTATGTCACCGGGGTGGTTGCCCACAACAACTGTGTCATCAGGATTGTCATGATGATTCAAACGCCAAAGGAGGGCAAAGTCTTGGGGGTCTGTCTGGGTGGGGCAGCCTGTATCTACCACAGGGATAGGAGAATGGAATTGTTGCTGTGACTCAGGATTGGGCTGGGGAATGGGGTCAGGGTACAGGTCAAAGTTTGATGAGGGATCCAGGCTGGGGTTACAGTCAGGTTCAACATCTGGTTTATTGCTATCCTGACTACTGTTTAGGTTTTGGGCTGTGGTATTAGGACTGTCTTTGAGGGTTTTAGGTGAGGAAGAGGGGCAGTTTTGAGTGAAGGTGAGGGCTAGCCTGCAATGTTTCCCTGACCTGCGACCCTGGCGCTGCTTTCGCTCCTGACTGCCGCCACTAAAAGGACTGCTTTCTGCTTCCACAGTGCCTTCAGAGATAGGACTCTGACTGACCTCATCAATATGGCTGCCATCAGCTTCGGCACTGACACCAGTAAGAGAGACGCCATCTGTGCAATAATTTGTGTCCTTATCAGTATGACCGGCATCAACCTCTGAAATAACCTCACCTTCAATATTATGGATTCCTGCTCTATCACGGTTAGACTTTGCCTCCACAATTTGTGAGATGACTTGTGAATCAGCACTGAGAGCAGAAAGAGAACGACTGAGGTTCTTAGACTCCGAACCCACAGACCCTATTTCCCTACCAACCTCTAACATATGATCACTCCCTCCTTTTGTAGTGCTCTCTCCATTTTTAATTTTACTGCCACCACATTCAACCACTATAGATTGAGGGCTCTCCTTCCCTTTAAAAGAGTCGGCTGCCTTCCAGTCTAACACACAGTCAGGTAATTCAGCTCTAATACTGTCACTCTTGCTCATGTCTTGCTCACTATCCTCACGGTTATATCTATCCCCATGGGGCCCTTGGAACCGGCCCCTTGCCTCCCCCTCCCTCTCTGATTCCTCTCCAGAGCTGGGGGAGAGGGCGGAGTCAGGGAAGGACCCAGTGGAGGCTACACCTGTCTGAATAAGATCAAGGAGTTTCTGGAACTCTGTTACATCAGGTCCCGGCCACACTTTCATTGTGTTGTCATGGTAATCATCTTCTTTAGTCACCCCTCCCTCTTCCTCCCCATTTCCCTCTCCATGCCTTTCTTTTCTCCTCACCTGTCGCTGCTCCAGCCCCCCCTCAGAAGGCCAATCCCCTATAAAATCCAATAGCTCAGGCCTTCCCTTCTCTCCCCCATCCCTCACCATCTCACTCCCTATTTCTCCCTCAGCCTCCATCGCCTCTTTCTCCTCTATCTCCCTCCCTGATTGTTTAGTGTCCTTCACTAGATCAGCAGGCTCTAGGTTATCAAAGTCTGGCCTCCTGCTTGGCCTTTCTCTCCGCACCCTTTGTCCAATGGACTCAGAGAAAGCCACAGGCATTTCGTCACCACGATTATCTTCATTCAACACCGACTCCACAATACAGTCGGGAATTCCCTGATCTCCACTTGGATGACCGAGCTCTAAGTGAGCATCCAGTTCAGAATCCAATGCCCCCAAATCCATCTCATCATCCTCATTGGGAATTTCAGGTTTTTCCTGCACGTTTTCACTAGGGAGGAGATTGAGAGACTCGGTGGAGTTGTGGCTGCTACGTTCCAGCATTCCCATCTCCCCAGATCGACCAATAGATGATACATCAGGAAGGGAGGAAAATAGTTGGGGGCGGGATTTCTCACATCCCTTGGCCAATCCAGGCTCTCCTACAAGGTCAGGGCGTGGTGTGTCAGACGACATTGGTCTAGGGAGAGCAAGTGGTGCAAATGTTACAGTGAGCATATTTGTTGATATCGCTAGGTTAAAAACTTTCATGTGAATAGCTCTGCATTACAACTGTGAAATATGTTATTACACTATCCCAGTACAGAGGCGTAACATACAGCATTTTGTTATCATGAACCTTCTTATTACTGTTTATCTCCCATAGACAAGAAATTAGAAGAGTTAATCCTATCCCCATATCAAGATTAATTGTTTAGCGTGCAACTAACAATGCTACCATAAAAAGCTCATTGTTTTTTTTCATTTCCCAAACTTGAATTAATACAGAGCAGTTGAAAGCAGATGTCCTTTCTATAAGCTTAATGTGGGTTGGTGACACTCACTGTGAGGGGCTGATCTCCTGGTGCGAGGGCTGTTTCCTCTCGGGGGGCTGGGAACCCATGATGGACTGGACTGAGACGAAGCGCTCATAGCCATCCAGCATGCGTCGAATCCTCTCCACTGGCACAACATGCCTGGTACGTCTGTACAAGCACACACACACACAGATGGCTGAACGACGACACACACACTGGAATGAAACAAATTGTCTCAAACGATATTTTACTCATTTTATGTGGAAAATTTGGAAAGCTGAAATTCCATTTTTTCCATACCACCTCTCTCACTCACCTCTCCAGTTCTCTGGGCTTGTTCTTCCACCAAGTGTCAGGCTCTCGAAAAAACACCTTGTATCTATGTTTCAGTGCCTAGGACAGACACAGGAACTAGCTTCAATACAAGCTGCATTTGTAGTGCCAACTACAGCTATGTCCAACCACTGCACACAAGTGTTGAATCTATTTGGTGTAACTGCTATACAATACCTCAAACCATCCTGTGGTCTACTTTGACAGCACAGTTATTGTGTGATGTGGTCTGGAACAATCTTCTTTTATAATACCAATGTACTCATGTCACCATAACAAAAATGATCATGACAACTATACTGCACTTTGCTTGATGATACAGAAGCATAATGGCCACGGTGCAATCTAACCAGCATAAATGATTTACAGTTTTCACTGACACTCTTATCCAGAGTGCCGTAGAACAGGTACTACAGTGGAATTAGTTCACCATGAGAGAGCTGTAACCATGCTGTGTGTATTTCTGCAAGCTGACTGACCTGGGTGACATAGGGTCTCATCTCCCAGCTCTGCATGTTGGTATTGTCAATGATGATGGGGTTAGCACCACTCTGAAAAGCCTCCGTGGCTAAAGGATGAAGGATAATGGATAAAAGATAGGAGAGCAGAGAAACATGACAAGGCATTTACACAGTTTAATGTGCTGATTTACATTTGGGTTTCAGTGGAACTGGGGTCATGAAGCACAGCACTTTGAAGAAAATGGCAATCAATCATAGTGACAAAAAAAATACCAAAAAATGCCCCAAAGAAACAAACAAAAAAAGATTTTTTGTTTCTAGATTTCTATTATTATTTTGCTGCTATACAATTTCTTGTCAAGACTGTGCGTCTGTGTGCATTTACCTCTCTTCTGGTTCCACTCGTGAGCCTCCCCCAGAGCAGAGGGATCAAAGTGATATTCTCCATGGCGACAGAAATAGTCATCAGTGCTCAATATAACTCCACCTGGGTTATGCTCCAATATGGCCCTGCACAGACACACATATAGAGGGCTTACAGGTGACATAGTGGAGATCCTCAGCTCTGGAGCAACAGTAGCTGCGAACAGCTGCTTGCGTTTGTAAATGTATGACTTGCCCAATTTTGGTGTTACTTTTTATGTTGTTCTTGACTGGGAACTGACCATTTTGCCACTGATAATCTGATTGATTTTGTGTTCAGATAGCATCTGGTTGTCTGCTATTTAGACTTTGCCAACATCCTCACCTGGCCAATGTTGACTTGCCAGATCCTGGAGCACCGCGTAGCAGCACAAGGACCTTCCCTTCCAATCGAAGCCTACTGTGTGGGGCAGGACCCCGAGGAGCAGTGGGCAGGGCCCAGGATTTAGGAATAGTAGCAGATGGTTTGAGAGGTGCTTGAGTGATAGGCCCCTGAGTCAGCCAGTGAGAGGCATGCCTGGGTTGAGTGGCCCACTTGGAGGGTGTTAGAGCCACAGGAGTAATGAAGGCTGGCCCCTGGTCTCCATGGTTGCGGGGACAAAACACTGGTGCCTCAGGGTTCCAGGACGATGACACATTGCTGAGTGGCTCCTGACTCACAGTGCTCACCTTAGATCTAGCCCCTCCTACTATCCTTCCTGAGGGTATGACCATGGCCCTCTCTGAAAGGATTTGTGGCTGGTCCTGCTTTTTATAAACCTGGAATGCTGAGGGACGACCAGAGGCTCCAAAGTCCAAAGGAGGTTTGAGGTTGGCAGCAGGTGATTCTGAGGTCAGATGGGTGAAGTCCAGCACTGATTGCTGTCCCTTGATGTTCTCTTCTTCCCAAAAGCTGAGCTGGTCGAGTGGAGATCCAGACGCTTGCTCCACCAAGGCTCCTCCTGGGCATTGCTGCTCGACAGAGGGCCCTCTAGCTCCAGGCTCCGGGCTGGACTGGAGCAGTTCAGGGAGGACCTGTTGTGGGATTGGAGGTGGAGGGAAAGAGGAGAGGGGGGCGTCAGCTGAGAAATATTGACCACTAGGGAGCTCTTCCTTCAACTTCGGTTGTGTGGTCAGTGTCTCTAGCTCCTGATCAATCAGCATGTCAAACTCTTCTGTCAGGGGGGAGGTGGCAGGAGGAGAGAAGGGGAGTTGCGATGGTTTGGAAGGGTTCGGGTCTGGGGAACGTTCAGAAAGGTGGGGACTGAGGAGGGCTGCAGCAGTGAGCTCAAAGCCAGAGACGCGGGAAGGAACTGGGGCAGCAACTTCAGCGGCCACAGAGAGCTCCAAGAGAGAATCCATTGCGTTCTCAGCTAATGAAACATGGAAGACAAAAAGAGAGCAAGAGAGAGAGCGAGTGACAAAGAGACAAATGTTTCATATTTAACTAATATACTTTTTCCAATTCCATAATTTATTCATAATATTATCGTCTTTTATAGGAAAATATCCATCACACCTGCAGGAAACTACATGTCAAATTACTTGCACTTGCACTTTAGCCACCTTATATAATAACATTGTACACATACTGCAACACAGTGAAGGCAGCTTGTGTTGAGTAAGGATATGGGGTGTGGGGGTTAGGCATTTTAATTTTAATAACTGTTAATTAGACACAGCTAACGTCACCAGGTGGCTATGATGCAACTTTAGATTATTGCTGATGTTATTAACAATAATGGAAAGTGACCATCATGGGACCTCCACTGTAAACTGGTGTCAGTAAGTTAAAAAACACCCTACATCTCTCTCAAATGCACCCAATCTGCTAGCTAGTTAACCAGCTAGCTGGTCAGCTACATGAAATAGCATTCCCAGAAGTTGGATTACAAGTTGGGTAGCTAGCCTGGGACTTCCGTGTTTATTGCTACCTTTAAAATCACATTCGGACAGCACAATGTAAATGACTTCGTGATCCAAATGTGAGAACATCTCCTGCATGTTTTTGACGATCTTGTCCTTGTCGGAGTTTGGCAGCGAGGGGTTGGAGGGAAAGTTATTCGCCATGGCACCGTCATATCCCTGTGATAGTCGGTAACCCGTGTTCGTGTAGTTGTTGCTGCCCTCGTCTGACAGCCCGGGGGCTCTCCCTGGGCTCTGTCCGGTTTTCTTTCTCTGAGGCATTCCGTGACCGAGGTATAGCCGCTGAATACTCTCATTAGAGGCTAGACATAGCTAACAAACTAGCCAGAGAGCTGGAGAAGTGTGGCCCAAAGCGAAAAACATGCTGCTGTGTCGAGTAGGGTAATGAAAGCAAAACAACTCAAGGTTACATTAGCTAACAGCACTCCCAGCGGTGAAATACACAACAGAACACAAACTACGTCCACCCTCACCGAATAAGACCGGAAATTGAGAGGTTTTGCCTTCAAAATAAAAGGTTGGCTTCACACATTATTTGGCCTTTATGAACAGTCGTGGCAGTGATAAAAGACTGCTGATAAAATTTACTTATAACAATCAAGAGACAACTTTCCAAGTTGTTTTGTATAAGTCTGAGTCTTTGATGTGAATTTTTGGCAGCCCAATATATATTGCATCATCAATATGGCCACAAATACATGAGGTGGGAACGATATTTCGAGAAAGAAAAACATATTTTCATTTACTACATAGTCCCCTATAAATAAACTATTTATTTCGATACAGTCGATACTTTGTGTTACTCAAAAAGCCATTGCAATACATGTTCGTCAATAATATTGTTTTGATCATTCTGACCGGAACTTTCATCTTTTTATTCTGGCCGGCTTGACACTGGTCGATGTTTCAGTAGCAACGTTATGAATTCTAAATGAATGAGCCAATGAGTGAATTTATGCGACTTTTATTTTGAGCAATCAAATCACTGGTTGAGCTGGGAAAATAAATCTGATGACCACCAGATGTCACTATTCAGTCTCCGCTGTTAATTTATATGGGAGAAGAATAAAATGTAGACTTAAAATGTATGCACTTCGTCTTCTTGCACTTCTCCAGAAGTAATTGAACACGTTAAAGTTACAGCGGAGCTGAACTGTGTAGGAGTAGTTAGATACTACTACTACTACTACTACTACTACTACTACTACTACTAATAATAATAACAACAACAACAACAACAACAACAACAATAATAATAGTGAGAATAGTTACAATAGCATACAATTGTCTGTAGCTGTAGTTGTTGTTGATGTTGTTTTAATCAATTATAGTTAACAGGTGACCATTAACAAGATATGGAGTGTATTAATATTAGTACACAAAACAGAAAAATACTAGGGATTATATTACAAATACCAGATATATAAGGAAACAGGTGATAATTACATACAATAAATTTAAACTACATAAATTTAGACATTTTATGAGTACAGGGTGCCAAGGCAAGAAATTGAAGTTACTATCTGGGTTGTTAGTTTCTGACTCCCGCCACAAGTATTTCGTGGTGCAGGTCCCTAGTGAAACCGAGGGGGGCGCTCTGCAACCAGTCTTCACATGCAGCACTGACTGGAGGGAGAGAGAGCTTTGTGCCGAAAACTAAACCCAACCTGTGTCAGACTAATGAATTAAAACGGCCTACTTGAGAGGTAAATACTGAGGAGGGAATATCCAGCAACTGTCCGCAGGTCTTAGTTATAGTTGTGTTTGTAGAAATTGGATAATTTTGCATTCATTAGGATGTTCGAAATCATCCGTGGGGGCAAGTTGGTGGTGAGAGGAGGGCTGAGGGCGACGGTAGCAGCCCTTTGCCTGTAAACTAGCGGTAGTAGGAAGCGATGTGTTGAAGTTGAAAAAAAGATAGAAACAAGTAAATTAGCTTCATTTTTCAACTCCATAAAGTTGTTGCATTTGTAAGAAACCACAGGAACTAACCACAAGAAGATCTGTTTTAGGCAAAGATGTAGAAGATACTTCTCTCTGATTGTTTCTAGCTGGAGATGTGATGGGTATCTGAATAGTTTGCGGCCTAGGCGAGCAAAGTAGGCTAACCAGTTAGCTAGCACGGCTAACGTTCTTAGCAGCTAGCTAGCTAGCATCATCTGCTAATGTTACTCCCCTCCCGCAAAAAAGCTAACCGCTAGCCAATGATGTTTGCACTGCAGCTAGCTAGCTGGCTAATTTGATATCTATATGTCAGTAGACACGTACTAGCAGCACTCACATTTAAAGTGTTTCCATTCTAATTGCATAGTTCAAGTTGTTGTACTGAAAACAGTAGTCGAGCCTGTTTTCCCACATGACCGATGTTTCGTGAGATATTTACGTAAGTAACGTTATAGAGCTGATGTTTAGCTAGCTATTTTAGCATGCAAGCTAATATGTACAATGCTGGTTTTATTTTGGCTTCTGACCGAAAAGCTTTCTTTAGTCTGATTACCCAAAAATACACCGATATTGTTTTGACAGATTTCGGGGCAAAAATACGAACTGGAGACTAAGAGTTGTGTTTAAAAATTGTTTTGTGTTAAGTGCGGTGGAATGGTTGTGTTGAACTTTTGTTTTCTGACCTATAGAGGCCAGTAGAAGACCGTGTGGATTATACATCAACAAGCATGGAGTTCCCGCAACAGCAGAAACCGGCCGGGGACGGAAAGATCTTCTATCCGCCGGGAGTGAAAGAGATTACGGACAAGATCAGCAACGACGAAGTGGTCAAACGGTTGAAGGTAGGGGAATGGGTTTTTTCACTGTCAGGTTGTTTGGCACAGACCATAACCTCAGCCTCTACCTCTTGAACCTCCTTAAAGCAGTGTCCAACCCCTGGCACAAAGCCAAAACCCTCCTAACTTTGTAAACATGGATATAAATTCATAAGAGGTTTGTTTAGTCTTTAGAGAGACTATTTTCCCACTCTTCCTCTGTATGAGGACCTTTTCTCAATTTATAAACAAGACTTGCAGAAATGGCATTAGAGTGCTTGCCATTACTGAATGAATCTATGAATATTGTTGGAATACATTGTGACACAATGCAAGTGTACCCCATTACTCAGAAGTGTTCAGGATCTGCTACGGGTCTCCCAACCTCCTCTGCCAGACAATAGCCAGGTTTCTGTTGACTTATTTGACCAATACATGTCACCATATGTGAATGCTTCCCAAGATATGTTTCCACTGAATTGCCATAAGTCTGAGTGAATGAAAAAGTGCTGGTTTTAATGATGTGACACCTAAAAAACACTTAATCTAGAGAATATCAAACAGAAACATTGTGGTTCAACTGTTTCTATAATCAAATAATGGGTATTGTCATGAAATTAAACTTTAATGATCCCCATGGAGAAATTTGATTGGTTGCAGCAGTAAATAATAATAGGATACATTAAAAAATAGAATATAAACACAAAATCAGTATATAGACAAGAATGTAGCAAATGGGGGTTATATAAAGCATATGACCAAAATGTGGATTATATAAATATATGCAACCAACAATTTCAACACTAGAATATGTTAGTAGAAGGTATGAAAAAGTATGGATTACAGTATTATTAGGGTGTGCAAGATAACAGCAGTAGAACTTTGTAATCAAAGAGAGATAGAATGCTGGATGGGTACAATATGAAAATATACCAACAAAACTAAAATAATGTTTCTTATGTATATGTTCCATGCAAAAGCAAAATGGAGATAGGCCTACTGCACAAAATATCCCAATTGTTTTTTGAGCATCAGCATGACAGCTAACCCACTCCACTGCATGTCCCCATTTTAATATCAAGGGACTCGCCCCAACCTCGAAACTGACAGACCTGAGATGGATAAGGACCATACCTTTCGTGTAGGTTTTCTTTTATCACAGTCTGAGACACAAAAAGTGATACAAATGCATAAGTACTTGGGATCACTTTTTTTTATACCTACTGGCTTGTAGGGTTACATTTATGAAAGTATGGGATGGAAAGTTCAGTCAATCATACAAAATGCATAAGTTAACCAGGTTTCCACATCAGGGCCAAATGGTACAAGTCAGGGCCTAGTTATTATTTTTCCCAAAACAAAGTTGCAGATGGTTTTGGCATCACTGACCACAGAGCTATATTTTCTGATGTTTTCTTTTTTTTAAAGGTGCTTTTGAAATTTGAAGTGGGCCTATTTTCAGGCCATTGCACAGATATGAACTTGAAACTTCATTAAAGCACGAGTTGTAGTAGAAGGAGGCAAATAATAATTGGTCTATTTCCTGAATCTACCCAGTGGCAAATTAGACTTATATTTTCACCAGCACAGGCTAGTCATGTACTCTTTGATCTATCAAAGAACAACACAGTGTACAGGGACAGAAGGTAGGATAAGGAATCAGGATAGACTAGAGTATCTGTTTGATCTGACTATGTATTTCTGAGATTAGTGCTCCAAACCACATTTATTTCCCAGAGGGTAAAACCGTTCCTTCACCTTCACTGACTGTTCATTATTCTGCATTACTAAGGCTTGTCTGAAAAGATGCTCCATTTTAAACATTCAGCATGCAATCTAATTTAATTTGAGATCTGTTATTCTTCCATAGGCTCGTTGTATTCTGACTGCACACTGCACTCTGATTGCACTCTGATTCTCATGTTGATCTTAAGGCTTCAAGAGTCTAAAACCCTTTAGACTCCTCCTTGGAGAAGGAAATGTCTTTTTAGTTTATCAGATTATTTTAGAGCATGAACTACAGGATCAAACTGTGTCTTAAAAGAAGTTAAATGTTTTGCAGAAACAAGTGAACTAGTGTGGAGTCTCCCAATTTGCATCAGCAGACAAAACAAATACATTATTATAAACATCTCATTTAATTTTCCTGACTGGGCTGAAACTGAAATGACACTACAATAAAATGAGGACACAGATAGAGACACACACATACCCTACATCACAAGGCCAACATACATGTTTTTGTGTAGTGAGCTATCATTGGCTGGATTGAGCGTTTCAGCTGTGTGTGTGTGTGTGTGTGTGTGTGTGTGTGTGTGTGTGTGTGTGTGTGTGTGTGTGTGTGTGTGTGTGTGTGTGTGTGTGTGTGTGTGTGTGTGTGTGTGTGTTTGGATGAGGAGGCGGCAGAGTAGTGAGTGCAACGCTCTACATCCTGCTGTACCCATCCCCCACTCCACTGGCTGTTGAGGGAGATCCACTGTGCCTGGCAGCCCACACTCTGTCATATACACACACATGCATACTTATAGAGGAATTGGTAGCTGTAGTTTTGGGTCCTAGTGCCTGTCCACAAGAATTACGTGTGTGGCAAGATTTGTGTGTATGAAGAAAAGGTTTGACAGCAGCGTTCCTGCTGTAACCTTGTGCAACTCAGTCTTTAGATATGAAAGATTAAGTGTGAAATCTCAGAAGTTTTTTCAATGCTTAGAGATTCAGTGCTGAAACGTCTTTCTTGGTGGATGGCAATACCCTGCATTGCTAGCTTTGACAAAGGGATCTTATGAAGTGAAATTTGGAGATGATCTAAGATCACAGCAGCTGGCTGCCTGCCTACTGCTAACTTTAGTGTGTGATAGCTTCAAGTTAAAAACTGTGTGTCATTATAATACACACAAATGTATTCATGGATGGATTTTCTTTGGTTTCCAAACTGATGTCCTGACATTTCATAAAAGACAGTTTGGAGTTGGACAATTCAGGAATTGCACTTTTAAAAAATAATTCCGTTCCTATTCATTTAATGACATCATTGAATTTACACTTTATTTTCTTATATTCTGCTTATATCTGCTTATGTCATATTTACAATGACAATGTTTACAGAATAACATTTTTCACAAATCGTAAATACCAGTTATAATATACCAGTTAATGAAAATACTTGGCTGATAAACCTATAAGGTTTTCATTCATATAAAATATCGAAAAAAGTATCCTGAAGGTATCGCAGCAAATGAAAGGTATCCGTATTGGAAAATTTCAACCCATACCCAACCCTAATTCCTGCATCTGATGTCAATGAGCATCCGTCAACAATAAGAAAAACACCGAATAGGAATGGCATTCATGCAAGGCTAGCCAGGAAGAAGCCTCTACTGTGTTAAAATAACAAAGATGCCTGTCATACGTTTGCAAGAGACCTGAAGATTTCTGGAAGTCTGTTCTCTGGGCAGATGAGTCAAAAATTGAAATGTTTGATCTAGGGGTGGGCGGTATAACGGTTGAACCGGTATACCGGTAGAAATCCGTGCCAAGGTAGAGATTTGACTCTACCGGATGTACCAGTAGAAGGCTACTTTTAGGCTCTTTGAATGTAAAAATACTTTTTCACATTTACAAACGTAACACAAAGCTAGCGAACTGCGCGCTGCCATTTAAAGATAATAAACTAGTTTGTGGAAAAAGACGATGTGAAAAAGTGAGTAGTGCAACGTAAACTTCGACGTAAACAGACGCATGCTTTCTGAAGATGCATGGTGAAATGGAAGGCAGCGAGCATGATGCGGGAGCTCCCGTTCCCGATGCAAACAAAGAAGAAGAATTAGTTAGAAAGAAAGGTGCTTCGTCCATCATCTGGACGTGGTTTGGGTTTAAAAAGTAGGACCTTGAGCAGAAAACTATTATCTGCAAGCAATGTCGAGCAAGAGTTGTTGCCGGCGGTGGTAACACGAGCAACCTGTTTTATCACCTCAAACCAAAACATGTCCGCGAGTATGAAGAGAGTACTAGGATGCGCGCAGACACAAGCAGTCCTTCCGCAAGTGGTGCTAAACGAAAAACCACAACGCAAACGTCGCTAGCCGAGTCATTTTCCAGTGGCTATCCGTATGACGAAAAAAAAGCAAGCGGTGGAAGGACATTACACATTCCATAACGGAGTACCTATGTAAGGACATGGTTCCTATACAAACAGGTTTAAGGCATTGATCAAAACACTGGCTCCGAGGTATGTGATGCCAGGTCGAAAATACTTCAGCCAAACTGGAAAAAAGTTTGCATATAATGTGCTATTTATCTTTATAATTCTTTTCTTGGCATGTTGCCTAACCTTTGAAGTTTTTGTTATATACATTAGAAGTTATTTGAAGTATTGGAATACTTGAAATTTACATTTTTATGTTTATTTTTTTTGAAAATATTTCTTTGTATTGTTCAGAACCTATTTTGGAAAAAAGTTTGCATATAAGGTGCTATTTATATTTAATACAGTGCAGTTTTGCACAATAAAACATTCATAAACACTTAAGTTCAATGTCAATTTTGTCATAATATACAGATTACAGAATACTAATGGAAGAGCCCAGTAGAAACCTCATAGTTAACCCCCCAGGAATAAATTGTTACCATCCCAGAGTCTTGTACTGCTCCTAAAGCGTTTTTATTATTATTATAAGAAAAACAAATATACCGTGATATATACCGTTACCGTCCAAAATTCTAAATATACCGTGATATAAATTTTAGGCCATACCGCCCACCCCTAGTTTGATCGTAATTAAATGTTTGGCGACAGCCCAAAACTGCCCAACACCAAAATATCCTCTCTATGGTCAAGCATTATGGTTGGAGTGTCATGGTCTGGGGCTGTTTTTCTTCCTCTTCCTCGACATCATTAAGGGAACCATGAATTCTGAGGGAAACTAGAGAACAGAACGTCAGGCAATCAGCCCGAGAGTTAAAGCTGGGCTGCAAGTGGCTGTTCAACAAGACGGTGATCCTAAGCATTCAAGAAAATCTACCAAAGAATGGAAGAAGTAGTTTAGTGTTTTGGATTGGTCAAAGTCCTGACCTAACTCCAGATGAGATGCTGTGACAGGACCTGAAGCGACTGTTCATGTGAGACTTCAAACCTCACTGAATTGGCAGAGTTCTGTGAGGAGTGGGAGAAAATCCCTCAAGGAAGATGCCAGAGACTGATCAGTGGCTATAGGAGAAGTTTACGCTGTTAAAAAGTCATCGCTTCTAAAGAAGGTATTGATGGAGGTCACATATTTTTGCACAGGGATATCTGAGTTTTTGTCAAATAAACCAGTTTTGTTAAAAAATGAGATATCTATTTGTCCATGTTCTTTGTTTGGGATATCTTCATTAAGATTTTAGATAAGGATTTTATATGGTTATTCTTCTACAGGTTATTCTGTATGAAATAATGACCACCCCCTGTGAGGTTCAAGCTCGTTTTCCCCCCAGAAATTCTGGAACTGAAATACATGAATATAGCGCTGTAAATAATCTTCCAGTACCTGAATGGAAAAGTATAACAAAAACCCTGTTAGCTTTCCGGGGAATCTATTGTAATTCTCTCCACAGACGCATTAGGGTGCACTCGAGTGCAAAGCATAGGTTGTAGTTTAAACCATATACCAGTAACTGGACCTTTTTCATTGTGGTGTGTTGTACATGGTGCAGCATGTTGTTACTGTTGTTACCTGTAAGACAAGGCTCTTTTACAATACTTGCAAACAGTCTATGGCCCTGTTTAGACTATGCATTAAGATCCGAATTGGGATATCCGATATCAAGTTCACACCTCTAAGTACTGGTGTAAACGCACCCAAATCGCATTTAATATCGCATCGCTCAGACCACATTCGGAGGTGGTCTAGAACCGATATGACCACATCCTCTTAGCAGTGTGCACGCGATGCGTTCTGGGTCACATTGAAGGACCGCCTACTCAACTGACGTCCTCTGTTTAAGCGGCAGCGCTGTCAAAATTGGCCAAAATTACGATTATCGATTATTCCTTTTAAAAAAATAAAAATAAAAAAATACCAAAAAAAAAACCAGTGCATTACGTCCATAAGAGGGCAAACTAATACAATGAGAGACATGACTACTGGTATAGGTATATTTATTTCAACATGTCTTTTAAAAGATCGACATACATACACATTACAAAATAAACTAATAAAATAATGCCCTATACCGTAAAACGTCATTTAAAGACCGTAGACCTCGCTCGCTCGCTCGCTCGCTCGCTCTCTCTCTCTCTCTCTCTCTCTCTCTCTCTCTCTCTCTCTCTCTCTCTCTCTCTCACTCTCTGCGCCGTGGTTGGTGCTAGAGTGAGAGAACGCGCTGTCTCCCATAGCGAGATCAAATGAATGATTGGTAATTGATATGTTATCAGGCTAACTGGTATGATGATGTACGTGTTTATTTGCATATAGAATGGGGAAGTGAGATCCGAATCACTCGAGACGATCACAGACGCATTCTAATGCCAGGTGTAAACGGACATACCTAGAGGTGTGAACTTGATATCGGATATCCCAATTCAGATCTTAATGCATAGTCTAAACAGGGCCTTTGTCTTGGCATTTGCTGTTTTCTTAATTGGAACCCCCAAATGCTGCCACACAGCAGACTTAATGCTTGACAGAATGTCCTTATTTATTTTGCCTGAGTCCATCTTGGAGCTTACTATGTCTACACGTTAGTGAGTTGAGCTGGGCTCACTGGACGTGTGATGACCCAAGCTAAAACATGCTAGCTTTGCACTCTGGTGTTCAAACAATGCAAGTAAATGCAAAAGACCATTCTGAATGTAATTTCTTGGATATTAAACCGCAGCTGAATATTTTTTCACCTCCATGCTGCATATAAAAAATTGTCAGACTAGTTATATCTAATGATGATGTAGGAATTTAAGTTTATTCTACTGTGGCACTCATTGTAAGTTGCTCTGCAAAATACCTTAAGCTAAAGGCCTGTGTTCAAATGTACAGTGCAATCACCGTGGTGCCGAGCAAGGTGACAGCTGAGGGAAGAAGCTGTACCTGAGCCTGCTGGTCCTAGAACGGAGAGACCTGTAGCGCCTCCCAGAGGGGAGGTGGGCAAACAGTCTGTGGCTGGGGTGAGAGGAGTCCTTTGACGATGCTGTGCGCCCTTCGCAGACACCGCTTGTGCTCCCCTCAGTGGAGGGGAGTGAGGTACCAGTGATGCGTTGGGCAGTTTTCACCACCCTCTGCAGTGCTTTCCGGTCTGAAACAGAGCAGTTGCCATACCAGACTGTGATGCAGTTGGTATGGATGCTCTCGATGGTGCAGCGGTAGAAGTTCACCAGAATCTGAGGAGACAGGTGGACTTTCTTCAGTCTCCTCAGGAAGAAGAGACGCTGGTGAGCCTTCTTGACCAGGGACCAGGGACTGAAGGGCTCCTTGGTCTTCTTGGTGTTGAGGGCCAGGTTGTTGTTGTTGCAGACACGACAAAGATTGGGGCTTTGGTGGTCGACCACCCATGTGGATGACTGTGCAATGCATGAATCTGTTAAGGGATCGGTTAAAACTTTTGGTGGTACCTGCACGATCCATGCTGGCCATAGGCGAACGCTGACGCCTGTAACTATTGACAACATGCCCTGAATTCAAGGATTCAAGTATTAGGAAAGGTTTATCAATATTTATTTGACATTTATTTAACAGAATTCTGAGGCACATATTGTTGAAAATAAAGCATAAATAAACCATAAACAGAACAACTCTCCGGAACATCAGAAAAAAGTGCATATAACTTGAAATAAAAAATGAATTAAGTGCATAATAAGTTCAAATGCAACTTTTTATTATTTTAAGTGCTCATATTTTGTTTTTGTTTTTTTAATTTTGTTAAAAAAAAATGTTGCCAACCTTTTATTATCTCTGCTTAGCATGAAGATCCTGGGTTGTTGGTACTTGGCAGTGCTCAGACGTTGCTTCTTCTACGAAAGCGCATGTAAACACTGATGTATGAAATTCGAAGATGACATATCATCAAAATACATTATGAAGGCCGTTTTATGCCCTCATAAGCTGACCTTTCTGTTTTGGCGGCCCAAAAATATGCTGCCAAAGAATTCTCTAGGCAAGAAAAACCCTGTCTAAAGTCTGACACTGGGAAATTACAAGGCCCATGACAAAGAGATATGAAGAAAGCAAACAAGACAAAGAGAAACAAACAGCAGAAAGATGGGATTTCGGTCAGCTCGGGCCAGCACCTGCAAACTGGACATGGCTAGGGTTGGTTGTTTGATGGCGAGAATAGGTTTTGGATTTGAAGATTTCCAAAGAAGTAGCTTCCCTAATTCTAAGAGGAAGTTGATTCCAAAGATGGAGAAAGTATCTGCTGCTTTGCCAATTTCTTCTTGGTTCTCAAGACAGTAAGGTAACCAGCATCCTGTGCTGAGAGGGCACGTGGGGTCATTGTAGAAATCGATTTGATCGTAGAAATTGAAATTGATGACATCAGATTTGATCGTAAAGTGTTCGTACAAACTTTTCTACGAACAGTCTCATTCATTTTGTTTGTATCTGAATTTGTTTGTTGGTGCAATCATGTTTGGAAACATGCGGGAAGACACTTAGAATGCCTTATTCTTTATGCAAAATCAATTACACTAGTGCCAAACCTCATTACCAACAAAATGTTTAAGTGGCCTTGTTGAAAAAAAAAAAAAAAGACCTAATAGGCTGCAATGGCGTATTTGCCGAAGTGTCCTCATTCATAACAATACAAGATTATCAAACTTGTAATTGGTTGATCACATGGACTGGACGCCTTACAAGTACAATAACATAGTCCTACCATCTGATGAAGATGCAGTCTGGATCTGATCTGAACTAGTGCTGCACGATTTGGTGAAAAAGTCATATTGCGATTATTGTGGACAATATTGCGATTTGCGATTGCGATATAATAAACAAATGGTATCATGAGTCTACTTGCTTGGTTATCAAGGAAAAATGCACAGATTACTGATAATTTTGAAATGTGTATTTCTCAACTCAAACATACAAACTTAAACTAGCATAAAAAATACAAAAACAAAAATTTGTACAGTACTGTTTTCAAAATAACTAATATTTTACAAAATTAAATAAATAACATAACAAAAAATATTTTTCAAAATAAAGGCATTTCTGCAAACTTGTTAGTTTTTCTCAATAGTACAACTAAATAAATAGAACAATAAATAAGAAAATACAAATTTTCATTCAAATAAGACATTTTGAATGCCCAAACAAACAAGGACATTTAAGCAGGGTGTAACATAAAAATTAGTTATTAAGTTACAAAATGGGGCATACTTTGTACAACCGCTTCTAAAAATGAAACTCGATTCAGGCTACATCGACACTAATACGTAGGATCTCCGTTCACAGAAGCGTTTCAGCACCGCTTCAGAAATTATCGCCGCCCATGCTACTACGCCTGAAAACACATATCACGTAACCATTCACCTACACTGGGCATGCGCGTGCCGGTGTAAACAGGAAGCAGATTGTCTGCTCTGCTGTTGCTTAAAAGCAGGTCCTGACAGTCGAGTAGAATTTTTTGCTCAATGCAGTTCACTCATATGAGCTGACAGAAATACACTGTAGGAATCGTTAAGGAGATTCGTCCGTCACCCATACACGCCCCCAAAAAAACTCTTTGGATCGGGACAAGTCACCCAAATTGACGTGAAGAAAGCGACATTCGCCGAAAAGCGAGTTGTTTGCGACCCTGGATACAACTATGTAGTATTGCCGCGTGATGTAGCGACTTTCACTTTGCATGTTTTACACAGTACGTCTTTCTGCTCAATGTCGCTGAGCTTGAATCAAAAATATCGCCATATAACATTTGTCGCGTTTGTTTTGCCCACCAGTTCAGCGTCAACCTACTCGTTATTATCCATTCCACCTGGTCTGACTCTGCGCCACACCGGATAGTCATGTGACCATGCACACACGCTTCACTGCCTGAACAGAGACTGATTGGTCATCTCTTTATTATGGGCGTAGCAGACTGCACACAAACAGAGAATAGGTTGTCACGTTCACACACACACATTTTTTATTTAATTAAATCGCAGCCTTTTGCGGTTATATAATCGCACAGGTTGACATTGCGATTGCGATTAGATTAATCGTGCAGCACTAATCTGAACTCCAATTCCGACTGGACTAGGGATGAGTTCGACTTTTCGAATTTTCGAATAGTCGTGCCAGTCTCCACATTCGATTTTCATGTCAGAGTCGGAAAAAAAATTATTATTAGTATTATTTATTTATTTTTAATGAATGGTTTAGTTACAACCTAAATATAGGCTAATACTACTGTACTAATACTACTTCGGCGGCAGGACTTATCCTTACGCCCGGGTCACACTGGACGCGGAAGGAAAAGGAAGCGCCGCGATCAGCGCCGATCAAGCGAGCAGGAGTTTGGTTGTTCACACGCGCCGTTCGTCGCCGATCTGCGCTGGTTTTCTCAATGTAGGGGTTTGGTGTTTCTCTCTCTCTGTCTCTCTCTCCCTCCATCTCTCTCTGTCTGATTGTGTGTGTGTGCCTGCTCGTCGCTCTCTCTCTCTCTCTCTCTCTCTCTCTCTCTCTCTCAATTCAAAGGGGCATGGGAAACATACGTTTATATTGCCAAAGCAAGTGTGAAATAAAAACAAAAAATGTACATACAATCTCTGTGTCTGCTTGTCTGTGTCTCTCTCGCTCTCTGTTTAGACACACAGACGGTAAAAGTTTAGACACAACTGAGAAATATGTATATATATTGACTGGATATCCAACGCCATCATCAATCACGGTGTTTTATTTTGAAATTTGTTATATTTTGAAAATTGATCGGATGCTCTATGCCGTTCCTGTGTCTGACTTCCTGCCCAGCTTGGCACGATCACTCACGAATCGAGAAAAATTAGACCAGACGCCAAAACGATCGCTTGAAGTGCCTATTTATGTGCAATACCCTTTGATTTTAATGATCCATTCTATTTTTTTTTTTCTTGGGGGGGGTCGGGTCGAATATTCGAAATTCGCTCTTAAGAACAGTAGACTATTCGAAAATGATTTTGGTCAGTCATGCACATCCCTAGACTGGACACCCGACTGTGAGGTCTCTTCTATTATTGATTGATCCTCTGATCCATGTTGGATAGCGGCTCAGTGCGTTGCCGTCCTCCTGTGGCTGATAATATGCGTCTACTTCTCCTTTCCTTTTTTGCAATCTAGTTTCATGTGTCAAACGGATTCTTTTTTTTTACCTCAGCAACGGTGTGCTTTCTGCTGAAACAGCATTGACAGCGTTAATAATTTCTTGCCATGCTTTACTTTTATCAGTTCTTGTGACTCCACTGCTGATGCTTCTGAAAACTTTTTCTTGTGCATGCATTAGTGCTACACTTCAATTTCGTACTCCGCAAAGTTCCTATTTTTCCTTCTTTCCCCCTGGTTTACTTGCACACGACCCTTCAGTCTGCAGCCTTTTACGGTGTTGAACAGGACGTTTACCTTTGCAAATCGGATTGAACAGGCACACGCATCCAATTTACAAACCATTGTCATTCATCATCTGATGTGCCTGGTACGCACAAATCGTTTTCCGCATGTTTTATGAATCCCACGTTGGTATTTTTGTACACACAAATACGAATTTGGGTGCCCCTTAACTCATGGAGTGGCATTAAATACAGGCTAATACTTTGACTCAAAACATTTCCAAAGTATTTGTAAATTTTAAAAACTCCACTTTGGTATAATGGGCTATTGTGTATAAATCAGTACAATACTAATTTAATCAATTTTGAATGAAATTCTGTAAATGTAAGCTTCTCCTCTCCCATGTCAATACCTACAGGGATCATGCTCACTTTTATTCTTCATATCAGATTGCATGACCAGATTTGGCATGTCAAGCAATGTGTTCTCAAAGTAGCAACATAATATTTAGCACCATTGTTCACCAATGTTATTTAGTTGTCAATGAATAAAGTGAATGCCATTGGTCCTACATGCTGCTGTTTTATTCACTTAACCCTCTTCTGTCCCGCTCTACTTTTACCCATCTCACTTGCTCCCCACCTCACCATCCTCCTCTCTTTTTGTTGCGTCCTCCCCCAGATGGTAGTGAAGACCTACATGGATATGGATCAAGACTCTGAGGAAGAGAAACAGCAGTATCTGGGTCTTGCACTCCACCTGGCCTCAGAGTTCTTCCTCAGGAACCCCAACAAGGACGTACGCCTGCTGGTGGCCTGTTGCCTAGCAGACATCTTCAGGATCTACGCCCCCGAGGCCCCCTACACCTCCCACGATAAACTCAAGGTTAGGAAGGACAGAACAGACCCCAGACAACTGTTGGAAATCCCCCAGGGATAGTACTCAATAGTTCAGCCTGACTCAGTCATCAGTCAAGTCATCCATGCATAGCCATTGGCAATCCCATGACAAAACCTGCTCTGGAAAACTGGTCTGCTGTGAGATTTGGGTCTAAACGCCAGACTTTGCTCATGCCTATATTCTCATGCTTAAAAGTCATCAATGTTAAATATCAAGATAATAGTTTATTATAATATATGAATTAAACATGTTCATAATTTTTTTTTTCTTCTTCATTATTTGTATAGCCATTAATTAATTACAGCCTCAAAGGTCTTCACCATGCCCACATTATGAAAACAATAACTGGAAAACAAGGAAGAGCAAAAAATCCCATGAAACCCTAATTTAAGCTTCTTAATTTGTGCTTTAATCAAAGATCGAGTTATTGTCGAAAGACGTCTATACAAAATAAGTGTGTTGGCTTTTTTAAAGGGTAGACTATTTCTTCAGTCTATCCTGTGATTAAAACAAATGCCTAAAAATAAAGCTGACCTCCTTAATATTACCATGGTCAGATTTGCAATGTTCCCATAGAGCAGAACTGTGGTGAAAACATGACTGACATTGCAAACGGCAATGTCCAAACTCTGGACAAAGCCACTTCTGGAGCCTTTGCTATGACAGCTCCTTCGGTAGAACCAAAACAGTACTTAATGTTCAACATCAACAACACAACCAAACATTTTATATACTCACATGCTTAATGTTTCGCCATTGACCCTTTAGTCTTTTCCTGTTTTCATTATCTCCAGGACATCTTTCTGTTCATCACAAGACAGTTAAAGGGACTGGAAGACACCAAGAGCCCTCAGTTTAACAGATACTTCTACCTGCTGGAGGTAAGGTGCTAATTTGGAAGGAGGGAGGAGGGGTGAAAGATGTAGGGAGGTGGGTTGGTTAAGGTGTGTAATAGTACAGCTAACAACTGCTGAAGCCTCGAGTTCAATAGAGCTCCCACCTACTGAAGGTGTGGGAAGTGGATGGGTAAGCTAAAGACATTTAAAAAACACTATGAGTCCTCAGTTTAATTTGTACCTGCTGGAAGTGCAGGAGAATGAGAGGAAAGAGATGGAAGGAATGGGGGAAATGGTACAGCATTGCCTGAGAAAAGGCACAAGAGGAGGAAATGGCGTTATTGGGGTGTGGCATAAGTGTGGGTGGGTTACAGGTGGAGGAATAACTTGATTGTTGATTTCTGGTGTGTCACTGTAGAACCTGGCATGGGTGAAGTCCTACAACATCTGCTTTGAGCTGGAGGACTGCAACGAGATCTTTATCCAGCTTTTCAAAACACTCTTCTCTGTCATCAAGTAAGGCCCTCGGCATCTCCTGCTGTACCCTGTTTCATTTATACAGCCCTTAATCACCAGACTTTACAGAGGAAAATCCTACCTAGATCTAGCTAGTCAATAAAACACAAAACAAGATAAACCAGTTTACAACACAAGGAAGACAGAACACAAAATAGCATGTTAAAGACATTAACAAGCCTACCAACCAATCTAACCTAACCGACACCACCAGCCTTAGACCCTCAAAGAAACAAAAACTCCCAAGAAAACTTTATTAGGAATTCTCTCCATCTTTTATACACATTTCTATCCATCAGTCCCTTCCCTTACACCCCTTTTTGTAGCCCTTGAATTAACTTTCAGATAGGTCCTCTTTTACACCTTGTATTAACCATTGACATTATGACATTGACAATGACATTAAAATCCATCTCCACTATACTCACATCCTTGAATAATATGTCCATCCTTTAAAGCTGACAGGATCCATACGATACACCCTGATACATTATTCACAGAAATGTCATTGTACCTACTTTTAATGCTACTTTGTGTATAGAATCAGGTACTCTGATGATTTAAAACTTACTCACTTATACAGTGGATGAATTTTGTAATTCATCATTAAGTGCAGCATTTTGAACTCTCGTTTTACTGGTTTGATTTGCTCACGGTCAGAGAGAGTACGGTGGTCAGCAGGGACAAAGTTTGGAAACAGGCAAAGCCCAAAGACCGTATATATAACCAAGCATTCAAATGTTGTTTTTTCAAAAAGTTACGTTTGATTCTTATTGATTTACCTACCAAAGACAAATTTTACTGACATTTGACGCTTGGGTGACTGGATCTTCAATGCCAAATCCAAGCCAATAACCCAGGACACATGTTAATGCAATATTGCTTCGTTTCCTCCTTCTCTAGTGTCTCTCTGTCTGACGCCCCTTAACCTTCCTCCACAGTAATAGCCATAACCAGAAGGTGCAGATGCACATGATGGACCTGATGAGTTCTATCATCATGGAGGGAGACGGAGTCACACAGGAGCTGCTGGATACCATCCTCATCAACCTTATCCCTGCACACAAGGTGGGAAAGTCTAGCAGCAGGTCTGTAAAGTCTAGCAACATATAGAAAACAAATTGGATTATTGTCGGGTCTTGAAAAGTTTGAGAATGACACAATGCCTCTGAAAACGTTTCTAAAAATGCTGTTGTAGGAACTTTGTGTACATGATTCTAAAACACACATGCACAGTTAGTTGGACTAATCCATGTTAAACTATCCCCGGTCCAGAATCTGAACAAGCAAGCGTATGACCTTGCCAAGACTCTGCTGAAAAGGACCGTCCAGACCATAGAGACATGCATCGCTAACGTGAGTACCAGCTAGCATTCTGCTCTGGATTTCTTCTACCTGTTTGAGTCGCTCACTCTCTTGGTCTACCTCCATCTCTTTTGTTTTCGCTTGTTTGTGTTCGCTTTTTTCCTCAATCTGTCTAGTTACATTGTTTGAGTCCTCTCAATCTCTTCATCTCACATTTCCTCCCTCAGTTCTTCAACCAGGTGTTAGTGATGGGCAAGTCATCAGTCAGCGACCTATCAGAGCATGTCTTTGACTTGATCCAGGAACTGTTCGCCATCGACCCTCTGCTGCTTACCTCTGTCATGCCTCAGCTGGAGTTCAAACTCAAGGTTAAAGACACACAAACGCACACAAAGTCAGCAAATTGTATTGTTAATCCTGCGCTCCTCCTCAGTTGGTCAAGTCCATGCGTTTTGTGTTTGCAGAGCAATGATGGCGAAGAGCGTCTAGCTGTGGTACGGCTGCTAGCTAAATTGTTTGGGGCCAAAGACTCTGAGCTGGCCACACAGAACAGACCCCTGTGGCAGTGCTTCTTAGGACGGTGAGTTACACTGATGCACGCACACACAGTTATGTTCTATTGTATTTGCTCAGTCCCATGGTTAGTGATTCACTAGCTCCAAGCATGATGCGTAATTCAGTTGCATTTATGATGTCTATAATGGATGCTTTCCTCCTTCCTCTCCAGGTTCAATGACATCCATGTTCCAGTGAGACTAGAGTGTGTTAAGTTTGCCAGCCACTGCCTCATGAACCACCCAGACCTGGCCAAAGACCTCACAGGTGTGTTTTTGCATGTGTGTTTGTATTCATGTGTTTGTCTTTGTCTGACCTTTCTATATCTCTTTCTGTCTGTTCTCCTCTCTGCCCTAACTCAATCCTCTTTCCCACGTACACACACTACAAAAATCCAATCCCATATCCTTCTCTGCATTGTCCTGTCAGAGTACCTGAAGGTGCGTTCCCATGACCCAGAGGAGGCCATCCGTCATGATGTCATTGTCACCATCATCAACGCCGGGAAGAAAGACCTCAACTTGGTCAATGACCAACTTTTGGGCTTCGTACGGGAGAGGACCTTAGACAAGAGGGTGAGACAGACATCCACAACATCGCTCATACACACGCCATGCATCACTCACACACAACTCTATTAGAACTGGGCAGGGAATGCATCAGGAGCTTGTTGGGTATTAGCACAGTGCATCGATCTGCCGACTCAAGCTCTTTCTTTCAGTTGTCATTCACATTTTTGGTAGTGAGTGTAATTCAATGCTACCTCAGTCTGAATATTAATAGCCATGGTCTTTAAGCCAAGTCAGATTTCCATTTATGAATCCCTGATCACATCTTACCCACATTAACATGCAGTTACTACAGTGAGGAAGACACTAATATTGTAACACAAAATAAAGTTCATATGATTGGACAAAGAGGGTACTGGAATTCACCATGACAGCATTTTATTTATTTATTTTTCATTTTCCCCTCTTAATTTTGTCCTGCTGTCCTCCCTGACCTCTGTTTCTCATCTCTCATCGCTCCCCTTGTAGTGGCGTGTGCGTAAGGAGGCCATGATGGGACTGGCCCAGCTTTTTAAGAAATACTGTCTGCACCACGAGGCGGGGAAAGAGTCAGCTCTGAAGATCAGCTGGATCAAAGACAAGTTGCTGCACATCTACTACCAGAACAGCATCGACGACAAGTGAGCACGCACACAGATTGGCATAATTATGTACATAGTGACTCTTACAATTGCTACCATACATTGAATGATGTCTTGTAGAGTGAGACTATAGGAAAGATGGAAAGGATCGTAATGGAACCGAGTGTAATAGAGTAGCTAAGCTTAGTTATGAAAATACCCAGGTCTGTGTTAATTTACACCGATTAACTGGCAATAAATGTCAAGCTTATTTGTGTAATACAAATGTGAGGGCTTCCACAGGTTTTCCTCATTGATTCACAAGCGCCCTTATTTCTATAGGTTATTAGTGGAGAAGATCTTCGCCCAGTACATGGTTCCCTCACAGTCTTGACACAGAGGAGAAGATGAAGTGTCTGTACTACCTGTACGCCTGCCTGGACACAAATGCTGTCAAGTCAGTAGATATGTATATTCATGCATCTCTACAAAACACACACCCAGATCTTAGATCCTACACATGACCACCAACCTGTATGTTTGAACCAGCGGTACATGCAGTCATATTGACTATTATTCTATTCCTTACACTGTAAACACACTGCACAACAACAAATGAACTACACTGCTCTACAAAACACAGAACTACACACTAGCAAGGTACACTTCACAATAACTACACATAACATAAGCACAAACTACACACTAACTGCTGGCTCATTCAGCAGTTAGTGTGCAGTACCACAAGCAGAGTCAATTAATTTCCCCCTCTCTTTTTTGCCAACTCTCCTTTCACTTGTTTCCTCTCTCTGTAATTCCTCCCAGGGCTCTAAATGAGATGTGGAAGTGTCAGAACATGCTTAGAAGCCTGGTCAGAGAGTTGCTGGACCTCCACAAGCTGCCTGTGGTAAGTCTAAACACACACCCAGACACACTGTAACACACACACCCTGCCACACAAGCATCCCTCCACCTCCTTCACACACCGATCTAAGTGTCCCAGCTCACATGCTGTTTGCATGGTCCATGATCCACCATCTTTCTCTCTCCCTCGGCAGTCTGAGGCCAATAACACATCCATGTTTGGGAAGCTGATGACCATTGCTAGTGAGTTGGAAACACACACACAAATGCATACGCAGCCGTAACTTCCATGTTTTACATACATTTTAATGCACTGTGTCCTCATACACATTATACATGTTTATTCCTCTTTTATCCTCAATGTGTGTGACTCGCTAATCCTAACGCTACGTTTCCAGAAAACCTGCCAGATGCAGGCAAGGCTCAGGACTTCATGAAGAAGTTCAACCAGGTTCTCGGTGAGGACGAGAAGCTCCGAGTCCAGCTGGATACACTCATCAGCCCAACCTGCTCTTGCAAACAGGCCGAGCTTTGTGTGGTGAGGGGATACTGACGTCAAATATACACACATCTTGCATACACACTCACTCACACACACATAGGCCACACAGGCTGGTATACTTGTGGGGATTTGGTTGAGTCCTGGATCATAAGTGAGACTGTATGTGTCTTTGTGGCAGGTCCTCACTTTGAAAAGGGGCCATTTTATAATTAGGATTATGGTTAAAGAATGAATGTAGTCAATGGAAGGTCCTCCTAGATTTAGTGCACCCACAGATGCAGATATATACACACATATCCAATAATGGTGGTATTTATGGTGTACTGCTATCTGTGTAGAGAGAGATCACTCGGAAGCTGACGTTCCCCAAGCAGCCCACCAACCCCTTCCTGGAGATGGTCAAGTTCCTGCTGGAGCGCATTGCCCCCGTCCACATCGACTCTGAGGCTATCAGGTCAGTAAAACACCTGTCACCTGTCACCTGTCACATCTAAATATTGCAACTCACTTTCATTCTCTCAATTTCTCAAAAATGGTTCAAGTTATTGCTAAATGTTAAGTATACTCAAAGAATAAAATGGATTAAAGTTGTTGGGTATAATTAAATGTGTAAGAGTAGACAGTATTTCCTGTCCCGTGAGATTTAAATGTCTGTTTGCGCAGTACACCAAAACGGGGACAGTCATAGAATGAGACACCAGCCGTACATGGTCTTTTCCAATATCCAAGTGAGATAAAGCTGTATGTACTCCCCTTGTTTCTGTGATTGTGTAACACTATCAACCAGCAGGCTTTTCTCATTCAGTGAGACACCTACTGGTGGTCACGTGTAACTGCAGGCCTCAGACAGTACAGGTTTAACCCTTTCTACTCAATGGAAAAACACCATGAGAGAGGAAATATTTATACTGAATGACTCCTAGTGTTTAAGTTATTCAGTCCAACAAATTTTTGTATCTTTGACAAATATTATTTTGTTGTCTAAGATATCTAACAGTGTTACATTTTCTTAATTGGTAGAAATGGAACTAGATTTGTTTTAATTTAGGGATGTGATTGTTTACAATGTTCTCTTTCAGCGCTCTGGTGAAGCTGCTGAACAAGTCCATTGAGGGCACGGCTGATGATGAGGAGGAGGGAGTTACCCCTGATACGGCCATCCGCTCTGGCCTGGAACTACTCAAGGTAGAGAGCATGGGAAAGCAAGTAGGCTGTACAGAGCACAGTGAGGAAATTGGGGAAGAATAACTGGTTGAACGAAGGCACAATGAAGAGGAAGTAGTTATGGGCAGGATTCCTTCTGTTGGCTACTCTGGACTGGGCTAACGAGGGTACTTAGATTAACTCATTATAGAGGGATTGGGCGAGAGTGAAGTAACGAGCTGAAAGGGCAAAATCTTCGCTAGGCTGGATGGTACATTTTTGGAGAACTATTCAGACTGATGGACAAATGAATGGAAGAAAGAGATGATTCATCTTCACTCTACTTCTTCACTCCTTTCTAGGTCCTGTCCTTCACCCACCCCACAGCATTCCACTCAGCAGAGACCTATGAGTCTCTGCTCCAGTGTTTGAAGATGGAGGATGACAAGGTGGCTGAGGCAGCCATCCAGATCTTCAGAAACACAGGGCAGAAGATCGAGACAGAGTTGCAGCAGATAAGATCGTAAGAGATGAATGGATGGAGAAATTACAATATTTTGTAAAATGATAATATAGACGAATAATCAGAAGCAGTAGGACCACTGTATATGTGGATCAATAGACCACTTGGAATGCATAGATCTCGTTAACGTCTGTTTCTCCATCAGGACTCTGATTCCCGTCCTGCATCAGAAAGCAAAGCGGGGTACGCCCCACCAGGCCAAGCAGGCCGTCCACTGCATCCATGCCATCTTCAACAACAAGGAAGTACAGCTGGCACAGATTTTTGAGGTACAAGACTATTTTCTAACCTCCTCTCTCACCAGGATTTTACCTTTTTGTTTTACTACAGGTAGAAGACAATGTTTTAGCATCTCACATCTTTCCCTTTGTCTCCGCGTCTTCTTTCCTGTACCTTCTCTTTTCTTGAACTGACTCCTGTCTCGATTCCCCTTTTTCCCTCTCCCTCAGCCTTTGTCACGTAGTCTAAATGCAGACGTCCCAGAGCAGCTGATCACTCCTCTTGTGTCCCTGGGCCACATCTCCATGCTGGCTCCGGATCAGTTTGCCTCGCCAATGAAGTCAATTGTGGCCAACTTCATTGTCAAGGACTTGCTCATGAATGACAGGGTGGGTGGCGATGAGGATCAAACCACATAGGAATAGGCGCATGTGCATATATGAACACATGTATGCACTTACACACACATCCACACATATTCCACACATATTTTTGCATTCCCATCGCTGTGTCATGTATATCTATCCAGAATTTGCGTCTCCTAACAGATACACAAAACAATCCAGTCATGGGTAAATTGAGACCTGGATTCTCTTCTACTGGTATAGCCACAGATATATATATATATGTATGTATATATTTTTATATTTAGATATAACAGTAATGTGATTGTGATGTTGCTCCATGTCTCCAGTCTATGGGGAACAAGAACGGGAAGTTGTGGACGTCTGATGAGGAAGTCTCACCTGAGGTTCTCGCTAAGGTAAGAGCGGCACAGGTCTTAGCTTTATTTCACCTCTAGTCCAACCTGCATTCATTGAATCACTTGGATCAGTCGTCTTTACTTCACGTTTGCTCTACTTTATCAATAAAGTCATGCTCCTGTATTGATGGCAAATATTTGCTTATGGTTTGTATTTTGGTAGTGAAAACAGAAGCCTTTTGTTGTAAAATGCGGAGGCCCAACTTTCTCTAAATAATAATATTTAACTATTTCTCCTCCAGGTGCAGGCCATCAAGCTGCTGGTGCGCTGGTTACTGGGAATGAAGAACAACCAGTCCAAGTCGGCTAACTCCACCCTACGCCTGCTCTCAGCCATGCTGGTCAGTGAGGGAGACCTCACAGAGCAGAAGAAGATCAGGTAACTCTGGGGTTAAAGGTCACTGTATTGGGGTTAAAGTTGAGCTATTTGAGGATTCAGTTAAAATGGAGACACAAGTGGAATGATGATACTAGTTACAAAAAGTTTTTCTTTTCTCTCTGCACTCCCCCTCTATCCCTTTGTCGTTTTCCTCCCTGCAGTAAGTCAGACATGTCTCGTCTGAGGCTGGCTGCAGGTGGAGCCATCATGAAGCTGGCCCAGGAGCCCTGCTACCATGATATCATCACACCCGAACAGTTCCAGCTCTGTGGCCTTGTTATCAATGTCAGTATGCAGTGCGTGTATGTGCATGTGTCGAGAAGTCCCGTCTTGACTACAGTTTGTGATTGCAATATTCACATTAAATGTACATGCAGAATATAATTTATTTTCCCATCCATTAGCAATAGCTTTAATCTTGCATAAACCCTCTCTACCATGTTCACTCTCCTGTATGAGCCATGTGAATTTCTTCTCGTAATATTCATTTAGTCTTGTGTAAATCCTTCCTATATACAGGATGAGTGCTACCAGGTTCGTCAGATCTTTGCCCAGAAGTTGCACCTGGCTCTAGTCAAACTGCTGCTGCCCCTGGAGTACCTGGCCGTCTTTGCTCTGTGCGCCAAAGACCCCGTCAAGGAGCGCCGTGCCCACGCCCGACAGTGCCTCCTCAAAAACATCACCGTCCGTAGAGAGTACATCAAACAAAACCCACTCGCTCACGGTTGGTCAAATACACTTGTATTTTTTTGTGGTTTGACTGTGCTGCTGTTTTCATCGTAGCCCTTAAAGGCTATTATAGAACATAACATAAACTTTAAATCGGGTCATGAGGAAGGATAAGCCAATGGGTGTTACTTCTCTCACTTTCTCTCTGTCTCCCTCTCCAGAAAAACTTGTGTCCCTCCTTCCTGAGTATGTGGTTCCCTATATGATCCACCTGCTGGCCCACGACCCAGACTTCACAAAGCCACAGGAATATGAACAGCTCAAAGACATCAAAGAGTGGGTGTACACACATTAGGTTTACTGTAATTGTGCGTAGTGTTACTCAAACAATTTGATATAATCCTCTTTACTCGACACTCATTTCAAAAGTAATTATTACTCCCTGGAGAAGTAATTTGTTACACTACTCGTTATATTATGTGTGGTGCGCGTGACGTCTGGGAATAAATCGGGGAGACTGGTTATTAAACTTAAATATGATATGAAGGGAATGATAAGTAAAGTAAGGTTACGATTTATTTCTGATAACTAATATTATTAATGAAAATGAAAAGGTAATTCGTTACACTACTTGTTACTGAAGAATGTAATAATATCACTATAACACGTTACCGCCCATCACTGCTCATGAGTGCTTTTTATTGATCTTCATTTATTTATTTCCTTCCTTTCCCTTCAATGGTTTTCAAGGTGAGGGTTGAGAAAATCCTCACTTTGGAGGATCACCTGCATCTTTCTATCCTCGTGAGGACATTATAGCCCTACAATAATAGGGAGCCGAAGTGGAAGTTTACCAAGACCACCCACTGGTTTACTAGTGGCTAGTAACTAAATGAAGGAATAGATTTAGTTGAAAATCACCAAGCAGCACTCCATTATATAAGCAATCATAATATATACACGTTTCTGAAATTGAAAAAATGTGTGTGCAAGATAGTCAATGAATAAATATCACCTCATTCAATGACAAGTTTTCTTATATCAAGTAATCTGTTAAGTATTAGAGTAGGCAGAAGTGAACCAGAGGCGGACAGAAGTGACATCAACTGCAGCTCCTTATACACACAACTGTATTGTGTGTGTGTGTGTGTGTGTGTGTGTGTGTGTGTGTGTGTGTGTGTGTGTGTGTGTGTGTGTGTGTGTGTGTAGGTGCCTTTGGTTCATGCTGGAGGTGCTGATGACCAAGAATGAGAACAACAGCCACGCCTTTCTGAGGAAGATGGTGGAGAACATTAAACAGACCAAGGATGCACAATGTCCTGAAGACACAAAAGCCAACGAGGTACGTTCATGCACACACACAAAAACACCTCAAGGCAAAAAAAACAACAACCCAAAAAGGTCAAGGAGGGGAGCACACAGACATAAAAAATCCAACTATCCTAATATGTCTTGTGTTGCTGTGGTTACAGAAGCTGTATATTGTGTGTGATGTCGCTCTCTTCGTCATCGCCAACAAGAGCACTGCATGCCACCTGGAATCTCCAAAAGACCCCGTCCTACCTACCAAGTTTTTCCTCCTGCAGGACAAGGCAAATACACACACACACGCACACGTACAGTATGTGTTTTCTGTCCTTGTGGGACAGAAATGTAAAAAATTAAAAAGATACTAATGTCATCCATGAACACAACCTTTTCCTCATGGAGACGAGGAAAATGTCCTCACTCTTCTCTTCCTGGGGATGATTTACACCCACTCAAGGGTAGATAAATATGGCCACACATAAATTTAAAGATTAATTCCACTCACGGGAAGGAAAACACGTGACCTTTGTGTAACATTTACATGGTTTAGCAGTCTGTGCTAATCAAAGGTTCTTCCTTGTACTTTTGCTCACCAGGACTTCAAAAATGATAAAGACTATCTGTCTGCAGAGACAAGACAAATGCTGCTCACTGGCAAGGTAAATGCATGGCAAGGTCAAATGCCTTCAGTTGTTGCTTTTCTTTTCTTCCACCATGGTCTCTTGAAATAGGAACATTATCTTGTGAGAAGACCGAGCAATCCACATTATCAGTACTGTTGCTGCTAACTGTTGCTTAATTATTTATGTTTTTATTTTAACCACTCTAAACTTCTTACAATAAAACACATAGTTTTTAACTTATAAAATAATGGAAGTGCTAAAGTGGAGTGAGTTCAGCTTGTTTGACGAGATCTGAGCACAAACTCTCTATACACACCTCCCCTTCCTCACCTTTCTCTATGCAGCCTAAGACAACTCCAGTGCTGGGAGCTGTGAACAAGCCTCTGACAGTACCAGGGAGGAGGATCTTCACTAAGACCACCACAGGCCCAGAGACAGCCAGCAACGCCAGCACCAACTCCCAGCTGAGCTCTCCAGCCCTAAATAAGAACAGGTAGTCAACACACACACACACTTTTTCACTCTTTCTCACACACACTAAAATCTAAATATTGATTGTGTGCTTCATTTGTGTAATTTTAAACTTTCTCCTGTAGTAACAGTAATGCTGGAACAGAGTCAACAGAGAGCAGAGCACAGGAAAACAACGAGAACCCAGTCATCAAGAATGATGATGGGAAAAAGGTAAGCTCAGACAGGATCACCAAATGTCCACTGTAAGTTCCTGTTTACTGAAGTGCAGTCACAATATGCAAGACTTCCCTCATGAGGTCTGTTTGCCTCTTCACTGTTGTTATCTTTACCCAGTTTCTCTCTCTGTGTCTATGTCTCTCTCAGGAAGAGGCAGGTCAGAATGCGACACCTGACGCCACAACAGAAGCATCTCCCGTCAAACGGCGTGGCCGTCCACCCAAGTCGGCGGCTGCTGCCCCTACTGGAGCGGCCGAGAAGGAGGGAGGGGCGGCAGCAGGTGGTGTAGCTGGCAGAGGCAGGAAGAGGGCAGCCGACCCCACCTCTGACCCATCAGCAGAGTCAATTAACATCAAGATGTCAAAACAGCAGCAGCAGAAGGATGAAGGGACGAAGAGACAGATTGACTTGCAGAGGTAAGTGTGGAGAGGGGAACATGAGGGATGGGACGAGAGGGTTTGGGAAGTAGCTGGTGGATATTGGGATGCAGAGAGGAACAGAGCAGTAAGGTCAGAGAAAGGTGCGGCAAAAAGCAACTAAAGACAGAATTCACCCACCTGTTTAAATACAACTGTACATAGCTTGAGTGAACTGTCCATCTGATACATACAAAATCTCTGCTGTCAGCAAAGATAAATAACTGAGTTGCTCAGTCTTATTGGGGGATACATGAGAATAAATGAACAAGGGGAAATGGACAGACAAAAGGAAAGGATCGACAGTGGTGCACAGATAACCCTTCCTCCTTGAGAAGTCAGCTCTTCTTTTTCACCAGGTTTCTATGCCCGAGCAGAGAGGAGGATAAAATGAGCGAGCCTGGAGAGGAGACAGGGAGAGATTTAGGGAGAGTGGCCTTCCTCCTGGGCAGTGAGGGCGACGCTGAGAGAGAGCTGGAGCCCAGTCCAGAGTGTGTTATCCGTGGCAAAAGGACAGGGAGAAATACCCCCTCAAATGGGGACCGAACAACTGCGCAACCTGGTCCACCACATATAGTAAGGGAGAAACCAAGTCTGTGAGGAGGGGAGTGCCCTCTGACAGGCAGGGAGAGCCCATAGGTGGAGACAAGACAGGTGGAATAGCAGTGAGTTGGTTTAGTCCAGGATGTCAGTAAATATTGTAGTGTGGTTTCTGCTACAGGGCTGGCCAGGTCTTACTTAGATAGCTTCACATGAACCTGCTTGTGAAAATGTGACTAATGCTGAGGTAGAATATCTAGGGCTTGCATTCACACAGGTTTTAAAAACAATGGGCCTCATTCACAAAACTCTGAAATTCTTCTTTCCTTTGTTCTTGAGAAAGGTGCTTACCAAGAACCGTGGGATTCATGAAACCTTCACAAACACTCGATTTTGTGCACACCCTCAGGCGTATCTGAGGATTAATGCCAATTGTTTGTAAATTGGATGATTATCTGTTTATGTTGACTAATATAGGTAGATGCCCTGGCAACCCTACAAATGTGTGTTGACTTAAAGGACTGTGCAAATATATAAAGCATTAATGTAGAAAAAAAGAGATCCAATAAGAAAACATTCAAACACTGGAAATAGTAATGTTATAGGGAATGAGCTGGAGTTGGACACTGACTTAATTCAAGCAGCATCTACATCAGATGGTAAGCTCAGACCTCAGGCTTTATAATACTGTTGTTAATTTTGACTGTGGCTCTTGACAGGAGCTTTCTGCTATACTTTAAGTGACCTTGCATTAAAGAATAAAAATGTCTAAGTAGAAAGCCCATCCGCTTATCCACCCTCACACATGCTCCAAAACACATAGATTTTTGTAGTCCCTAAGAACAATTTCAGGTAAGAAAACGCAAGTACACTTAAAGGTGATATCTGATCGTATGCACATTTTGTGAATGAGGCGCAATGACTTGGGATCACTACTTGAATCCCATGACCTTTTGAACTAAGGTAACTTAGCACACTGGTCTTAGCTTGGCTCTTCTAACCCTAAGAAGCTTTACACGTACACCCTCCGATATCCATTACAGATTTGAGGTATTTGGAGAAATTAGGTACTAAGCTTATGATGGAACAGAACCAGGCATTTGCTACCTCTGTAGGTCCTCATGATCGTGAATAATTTGTATTGATGCTCAGTTTATCATCAGTCTGTGATAAGACCATCTTTTAAGGAACAAAAAAGATGACTTGCCTGGCATTAGTTCCTACTTTTGTTCTCTTTCAGGTAAAGAGGAAAACGGCAAAGACAAGATCAAAACTGTAGAGAATGGGCCAGACTCTTCATCCCCCCCCCCCATCCCTACATACATGCTCCTCTGACTCTAAAGCTCTTCTGGACACATGATGGACCTTTCTTACAAACATAGACACACACACACACACGCCACTGATATCCTAGAAGGTTTTAAACACCTTGTAGTCATGATTTCAAGCTCATTGTATGTAGATCTTACTCTCAAAACATGTTATTTTTCCTGTGTTTGTTGCTCTTTGCTTCTTTTGTGGAGCCATTTTTAAAAAAAACTAAAAAAAACAGGATGGACATTTTACAAACGTTTTAATCTGGTTATGATGTTGCTTATTAAATTCCCTGGGAAAATCTTACTGTACGTCTCCAGACCTCTTCCTCCTCACTTGTCTGTCGCACAATATTTTTACTTTGCGCTTGCCTTTTGCTCACCTGTTTTACTCCTTAAGTGTTACATATATATACCCAAATGTGACTATCCAGCTCAACTTTTGGAATATCCCTGATAATTAAAAATTGCAAGGGATGGGTACAATGAGAACATCAAAGCATAAGATGTGTGCGTTTAACAGAAGGACTTGCTGCAAAACAAATCCCTTTCCTTTGTTTGCCCAGTCTGTCAACAGATTGTTGACATGAATTTTATAAACTTTGGGAAGTTTCTAACTTTTGTGCTGTAGCTTGGTTGTTGTTGTCACAAGGTCGGGTTGAAACTCCTGGTGGCTTCTTTATTGCCTCCTGTAATGTTTTTAAAGGCCTTCGATTTATTTCCAGTTTGTTGATGGAAATATTGAAACTGTCAAAGAGCTTTGGCATATCCCAAGCTCTTTTCTTCTCACCTCGTCATTCCCCCAGACTGGTCAGGGGGTCTGAAATCAAGCTAGATATGAATTACATCATTTTTCTTTTTTTACTGTTGAAGTACAATACAACTTTTGAATGCATACTGATCATAAACTGCTATACAGGTATGTGTACAAGCTTTTGTCATCGTTCACAACTGAATATTTTTTGTACCTTTTTTTTATTTCTTTTTGAAAGGTTTTTCTAGGGTTAAGCATTGAATGAGTGGAAACCTTAAGGGTTGTGTTGAGAATCACTGCTTATTTTTTGATGTAGTTTAAGTATGTTTATTCACATGATCATATTTAATTTTTTTTCCAGAAAATAAATGCTTTTAGATGTTATTGTGTAGTGCATTTGTCTTGATCCCTGACTTGAATGGTAGAGCCGAAGAGACACATGACAAAAGCAAAGCTGTGATTTTCCAAGTTGTTTTTTTTTTTTTAATCAAAGAAACATGACACTGTCACAATAAATAACCATGCTTTGTACTGCTGATGCTTGCTTCCAGAGAAGAAACAAGAGGAAAATAAGTCCCAATTCAAATGGAGAAACCGAGATGCAACAAACCCTTTTTTATGCTTGGTCATCGTGCAATGTTGTACATGGTGAGAACGTCAGGGAGAAGGGAATCTTTACTTTTTTGTCCTTTCTTTCTTACAAAATATAGATCCAGCCATCAATGGTGTACTCTAGTGATAATGAGCAGGCTCTTCATCAAGAACCTGATTATTTACAAGTGAAGGAGATGCTATCTGTATTCTACCAGACTGAACATTTCATTTGGTTCTGGTTGGAAGTAGTTCACTGTCTGGGGAAAAGGTGGCCAGCTTCCAGCCCCTGCACCATAACTCCTTGTAGTACTGTATGCCACTGGGTTGCTAGGGATGGGACATGGAGGGCAAGCAAAAGGATGAGAGAAAAGGGCAATGTGTGAGGATGCATGGATACCCCACCTCTATCTGCTAAGTAGTTAGTCCATTTACCTAAAATTAAAAATGTCTAGGAAACCTTGTGCCTGCTATCTGGTTGATAAAGAACAGAGGAATTCCAGCCTCTAACTATTCATAAGACATGATTCAGTGCCAGACATGACCATTTGTCATTTCATTGGGCTGTGTATGAAAGTATGTTTTTGCTATACAGAGCATCACCTATATACATGTATAATCTCATGGTTTTGATTGCCTACTGCTGGATTGTGTGGATGAATCAAGGCAGAAAAAAGAGGTTCCCCAGACACTGATCAGCGATTAGTTCAAAAGCTCCTCCTCCTGAAGTCAGGACCAATGGAGGGTGAGCTGATCCTTAATACGTGGCTGAGAGTAACATGTGCCTTAAAAAAAACAACAGCATTTCTAACTCAGATCCTCAACAAAATTCAGAAGCAGTCATTTCTTGTCCAGCTTCTTCTACTCCTGGTGCCAGGTGAATCTATTCAGAGCAGAATGAGACTTGTAAGCAACACACTCAGGTAAAATAATAAACAGCAACGCCTTTGGTTTCCTAATGATATGATAAACAGGATGTGCTTGATGGTAGCGGTTCAAGGTGGCCCTTTCCATAGAAAGTGTCTTTCTAGTTCTACAGGTCTTTGCCAGACTAAAGGGATGCTAGACTGAACAGACACCCCATCATTTGGCAAAACTAAATAAAGGCAGCATAGAACGTGCAAGAAGAAATAAAAGACGGGGGGGGGGGGGGGGGGGGGCAGCAGAGGTGGTATGCAGTGACCTTAAGACCAAGATATTTCAGGAGCCTGAGCTGAATGGCTCCTCCCATACCATTTAGGGCCAGGATATTGGCTATGCTACCTCCTAAATCACAATCTTCGGGGGAAAAAACATTCAGGGGAGAATCTCATGAATCACAAAAGGATAAAAAGATATATCTCCATATATTTGTAAACTAGGCATAGTTCATATTTAAAATAATTTGTTTTACAATGCCATGTAAGAAAAAAAGTATATCCCCATTTATTTTCAAATTTACACACATCTATTTACAGATAACTTTCTTCTGTGCATGTGTTGAGTGCAGGTGTCTGAGAATGTCTGTATGTTGTCTAAATCTACAGATTAGATGAGAAGAACCAGCACATCCACCTTTGCAGGTGTGTTGGAGTGAACCATCTATGTTAAAATCCATTACACTACTGTGGCAGTAGAACTATTTATTCAACTAATTTTGATATGGTTAGACCTTAAGAACATTAAATGTCCATAGAAAGAATCATCTGACAAAAGGTCTGACTGAACAAACAGTTGAAAGAATGAATGGTGATGTATCACAAGAGCAGTATGAGGGATTTCCTTTACATTTCACCCTGATTCTACAAATGGAAATTTCACCAGGCAATGGCAGCTGTTTGACTCCTTGCAATATCAGGGAACATGGGGTTTTTTTCCCCCCAAAAAAAAGGTTCAGAGCCAAAAGTGTGGGCCAAAATGAGTTTGTGGGAGGGGGGCTCAGAAAAGCCATGATGGAAAATGTTTCTGTTTTTTGGGGTGTCGTTAAAGGAGACATTTTTAGTTAGTGGAAGCATAATGGATAGAAGGACAAATGAGGAGAGACAGTAGGCAGCAAGGTGGTGTGCATATTGGCGATGGTGGTGCTATTGGTGTCCAGTTTATAGCATACAAACTTGTGAAAGCCCTCCCAAGAGAAGGCTTTGTTAAATTGTGGTAAGTGGGAGGTTCAGTGTAATGGAAGGCAATGGCAGAATGGTACTAGGGAGGAGTTGATGCTATGACGAGTGGCGTTTGGGATCCTCAAGCCTGGCTGGGTCTCAGTTGCTAAGGAGCAGCTCTGTCGCCGTTTCCACATCCCAGGATTTTGAAGATAAGGCCGCTATTACTGCATTCTAAATGGGAAGGGGAAAACAGAATTTAATGTGATCTAGCTATCAAAATCAATGTATGACTCCTTTACCAAGTGGATTGAAATTGACTATGATTTGAGATGAGGGGCGATGCAATTACCTTTGTTGACATAAAATATGTAATACATGCCCTCTTATTGCAACCAGATTTTAATGGGAAACGAGAGAAAATAATTATTTTATAGTAGTTAAATCTGAATAAATTGTGCACTGTTAAAACTAAACCCTTTGGCTTTTGCTAGTTTACAGTAACACTTAGCAAACCCTGTTTGTCCTAACAAGCACGCTGTCAAACCAAACCCACAAAACTATCCTGTCCCATAAAATGCTATATTCAATCCAAGTTTTATCCTACAACAAAAACAAAGTGGTTCTGACCTTATCGAAGCCCATAGCACAGAGCTTGTCTATTTTGCGTGTGTAGTCGGGACTGGAGACTGGAGCACCTGCGTAGACATGAGACCACAGCCTCGCTGTCTGTTTGAACATTTCTGGGTTCTGCTTATACTGTGGGGGCAAAGAAAAAGCTCAATCTGACACAAGCACAGCTAAAATATAGTGACAGTAGAAAACAAGAGACTGCATTCAGACAGTGGCTGTGAGAAAAGATCAGCTAATTTATTGCTTATTGCCGTTCCAACTGGGCTATTGGTATGAACAGGAGGGAGTGTGATATGTTGCATTGTAACATTAACATTATGTAATATTAGTACAATTGTCTATTAATCAGCAGCCAGCTAGTTAAACACACTCCCAAATTCTCACTCCACAAGAATTGCTTTGCTTGTTTAGCTCTTATTGAAAATAAATGGAGATCAGCAACTTGTTGTTTAGTAAACATGCAAAAGGAGAGCTGGGTTATATTACTGTCCCATAAAACCACATTCAAGAATTCTTTCTCACCTGGTTGGCTACTACTGCATCCTGTGGGTCGTCTGGTTCTGCTGCAGCGAGGAGAGCCTGTAGAGACAACAGCACTGTCCGCAGCGTCATAGCAGCCGCCCTGGGGGAAACAGGAAAGTTGGAGCACAGTGGAGGGTGTGGGGGTACAGGGAAATTTTCAAATCATTAAGGGTTCAACTTGTGTGGTTAGGCTGAAAAGATACACAGAATGGATGGAGGGAGAGAGGAAGGACTATAACACATTGGAACACTGATGTACAGCACAAGGTTCAGGCATTACTGACTCACCACTGGTCTTTTAAAATGTCCAGACATATTGCTCCTGTGACAGAACTGATGTTAGGATGCCAGATCTTAGTGATGAATCGCACCTAAGAGAGAGAAAGATGTGAGACTGAAAGAGTGATCTGAATGGGAATGGTATGATGAGGGAGAAAAAGAAAAGGGGGAGTGTGTGTTTGTGCAAATGTGTGTTTGTGAGAGAGACCAAGTTAGTGAGTGAGTGAGAAAAGCAAGAGGTAAAGGACAGAAGGAATTGACAACAATTCTGCAGAGCAGGTGGGAGATGTTAGAGTCCATACCTTTGGTGGGTTAAAAGGATAGGTTTCTGGGATTTTTATTTCAAGTTGATACCTGCCACCTAGGAAAGGAAGAAAACAGACAAAATATATTATGATGCTAAAACAAAGAGTCTCGAAATAAGTAGATTGACACTTTATTAGTTTGCAGGTGTTCAATATTACCCTCATATGGTGTATCTGGTGGACCTGCTATCTCCCCCCTCAGCTCTGTGAAGTTCTCATCCACCAAATCTACTTTTATCTGGTTTTTACTCGTCTATCAGGGAAAAAGAAAATCAGAGAATGACACTGAATAACGGTGATGTTTTGGGGGGTTTCAGTGGTCTCAGTCAGTTGGTGACCAATGTCTCTTAAGTATTAAACCACAAATTCTGACTTTAAGCGATTGTTTGTGAAACAAGACACGTTAGCTATTGGAGGCATAGCTATTCTCATATTCTAGAAAGCCCAAGTCGTCCTGTTATGGAACTCTCTAGTGTCTGGCGTCAGAGCATTTAGCTAGTAGAGCCAAGCTAGCAAAATTTGCTATCCCACGATAAGCGGCTGTTGTGGCTTGAGGGACAGTAACATAATAATGGCTTTTAATGGTCGCATTCCTTTCATACTGACGCCGACCTCTGGGTAAAATTGATTTAGGCAAGTTTGTTAGTAGTTACGCAGCCAGCTAACGTAATATGCTAACGTTAACTGGGAGCGAGCTGTCAAACTACCGTTAGCAAAACGTTGTCATACTAAGCTAACGCTAACCAACGCTAGCATTACAAAAATAGTAAACGGTATGTGTGTCACGCCTCATATAATGTAGTTTCGTTTAGACAATTACTCGAAGGTGTGCGGTATTGCTTTTCGAATTGTTAAATGAAACAGAAGGCCTGCCAGTTCACAAGACTCAATCCCCGGCGTTTCCTGAACACACCCACCTGGCGCAAGAGAAGCTGGACCAAAACGCAGCAGACATAGATGTCAAGCTAAAGCTAGTTCTCTATTTGGGCCTGAGTCACTGCAACACAGGCTTGAGAGCTAGCTACGCTAGCCCAGGTAACGTTAGTCTCTATCACAACGGCAACAAAACTTTTAATTTTAACCGACTTAAACAGTTTGAAATTAGAAACAACATCGAAGTAAAATAGTCAATACCACACCTCTTCGCTTTTGAGAACTTCTTTGAACTCCCGCTTGATCCTTTGGACCGCAATGTTAGCCATGGCTGTGTCTTCTTTGCTGCTTGAAGCTGCCCCTAGCTAGAGCAGGCCTCCCTCTGTTGTCTGCGCTGGCTGATTGCTGCTTTTCACAGGGATCCCACTTTCACTTTGACTGTCTCTCGCTTTACCACTTCAAAACCTGCTCCCCTTTGAAAACAAGCGGCGAGCAGCGACCGTTGACTGCAAGCGCACAGCGTCAGTCTCCAGAAACATACACACAGTGCCGCGGTGGTGCGCCTAAATGGAGAAACTAGAATTTTCATTTGTGAGCATTTGTAGTGAACGATTGATTTCCTTGTTTTTATTTGCCTTCAGGATTTTTCTACTCTACTAAAAACACATGGTTAGCACTGTCTTGTGATGGGATTTAAATTAACTCACTACAATGCAATTCTGAATGTGTTCTACAGGGATTTATGCTTACGTGATTTGTGGCTTTTATAAATATCTCTCTCTCTCTCTCTCTCTCTCTCTCTCTCTCTCTCTCTCTCTCTCTCTCTCTCTCTCTCTCTCTCTCTCTCTCTCTCTCTCGCACATACACACACACGAACATTGGGTTTGGAAAAAAGGGAGGATGGAAGATCTCGGAATCTTCCCTTATGGTTCACCCAAAAAATGTTTTAAAAGTTAACCCGTCCGTTTTCCCTCTGATAAAACAATGTGTAGATAAAATATATATATATCAGTAATTTATATTGAGTGACAGTTGTACAATAGACCTAATGTTAGTTAGTGCCAACGGTCGTTTTTATATTAAGCTGTATGCACATATGTTACAGTTCTTTCAGTAAGTCTTCCATAATTGTTTCGAATTCAACACTTTCTGAAGTTATTAATTCTGTATAGTGTACGTATTTTAAGACTACAGTCTGATACGTGTTTTAATAATGTCATGCCGTGTAAAATGAGATATAATTATAATTGTGGAATACGCAAGGTGAGAAACTGATAAATATATGTACATGCTGTTTAATGTGCCAACCTTTTAATACAGAGATAAGTGGTATATATTTATATATTTGGTTACACAACTGCAGATGTTGGAGCTCGGGGCATATGCTGCTGGATGAGTGGCAGCTGGATTGTTTGTTTACTATCCAGGAGCCCGTTCCTTGTTGTGATTGGCTCAAATGCCTGCTCATTACATTTTTGGACCAATAAGAGGTATTTGATGACACCTGCGGAAATCTTCCCCGAGTTCCCGGATGTCTCGCGTGAGCAATAGCTACTTGGCTCACGTGTATCAAACAAAACATAGACGGTTGGAATTTGCTGTGCAGATGACATGTTGGTAGTTCAGTGCTTTGCAAGGTGTCTAACAGTAAAACAGCAGTGCACACTGGAGTAGACAATAAAACGCTTTTTTGAACGTCTAAAAAGCACAAGTAAGTTCCGTTTCGATGTCCTTTACTGTCACATCTGTTTTTGATCATATTTTTGATTTACAGTCGAAAAGAAATGAGTTGGTGTTTCAAAATGGCTAGCTTGGCGATAATGTTAGCAGCTAGGCAATGCAACGTTAGCTAAGATAGAGAGCAAGGCTAGATGGATGTAAAATTTGAGTTTAGGTGGCGGTAGCTGCCTTGAATTGTGCAGCCATTCACTCGTGAAAAATAAGTTGTGGTTTTCGTCGAGATAAATCCACTCCGAGTCAGCGTCAGTAGTTTGTTGGCCTCAAAATGTAACGTTAGTGTAGACTTTATATTTTGCCTTTCAGCGTATCCTACGACAGCTAGGTGTCAAAAACGAAACGTAGCCAGATTGAGAGTTGTCACTGCAAACCAAAAGTTGGAAGATTTCTGTAACATACACGCACAGTCTGCTGACCGTCCCTCAGCAGTCCCCTCCCCCTGATCTGTATCTGTGAAACAACAATACAAAGCAGCACTGACAAGAGCTAGTGTTGCGTTTCTCTCGCTCACTGTGTTCTACACACTTTTGGTTTATTTTAAGGTGAATGCCATCTAGAGAGACATGGCAGAAGGAGGCTACGACCCATGTGAGTGCATCTGCTCTCACGAGTATGCCATGAGGCGACTCATCAACCTGGTAAGTGATTGCAAAGAAGCAACAGTGAAGCTCTCATTGTTGTGTTCCCCGAAATCCAAATCCACTTGATCATTAGAGAATCAGGGTGCAGGTAGATCAAAAGGAAATTAACTGTTTTAAGTGTGCAGTGTGAAGTACACATTTTTTACGTGACACGAGAGGTGGCAACATATTACTGTTAGACTGCTAGAAAGTCAAGGAAATACTCTCTAGGGAAGAAGGGGAGAAGGAAATGAAAAGCCGGTAAGTGACACCGAGCCAGCATATCCTGGTTCCTGTTTGTTTTGAGGGCATATCAACGTAGACACACAGAGAGGTTTAACTTTGTTGCACTGTGTGTTGTCAGGTTTGTGTGCACATGTGAATCCTCCAAAGCCTTTCATAATGGAAAAGTGAACATGTAACTAATAGAATATAAGTGGTTGAGATCAACTATGTCTCTGAGTAGATTCAAGAATACAGCCTCAAATTTAAGTTCATTGGCTCTTGTGTGCAGGTGTAATAATCGTGGTGAGCTGCAGTTGGCTCAGAACCACTCTTGGCGCTTCCTGGATTGCCTGCAGAAGGGTGTTGTCTAAACAGCTAAACCACAGCATGTATCAGTTAGCTAGAACAGTGATGTAACGTTATGCTAAGAAACAAAGACTTGGAATAGTTGCTTTGCACCATGAATGTGTGGATATGGTGATTTCTTTTCTGGATGTGTGCATGCCCAGTGTAATAAAGCAGCTGAGATGATATCATTTGCACACGTTACACAACTCGATCACTTCTATTATGACGTTGGTTTAGTAGTGTGTTTATTAGGGTTGGGTATTGAAAAGGCGAAATATGTTGGTCCAACTGAGTATCGAAAAAAGTTTGGAAAAACTGTACCAAATTTTGATACTTTATGGTACGGTTGTAGCCCTGATACAGGACCCTTTGGGGAGTCTTTCATCATATGTTTTTTTTTTTTTATTATTTCTTCCAAAGGGTCCTGTCCTGCTCCACTGACTTTTTCCCCTCTGCGAGCCCTATAACGAAAAAAAACTATGTCGAATTTCACTTACCCACAAAGTCCAAAAGATTATTTGTGCATAGTGTGTAGTGTGTGCCACCGTGCTGAAAGTAGACAAGTGAAGGATTACGAACATTCGGGTTGGGAAATGTCCTGATATTTCATAAAAGACAGGTTTGGAATTACACTTTATTTTCTTCTGTTCCTATTCTGTCATTTAATGACATGATCAAAATTGCACTTTATTTTCTTATTCTGCTTATTCTGTCATTTTTACAATGACAATGTTTACAGAATAAACATTTTTACAAATTACAAAGATACGAGTATCATTTATAAAAACCTGGTTTCATTCATATAACGTATTGAAAAAAGTATCATCGTATCGTATCAAATTTAAAGGTATCGGTATCGAAAAAACTTAAAGGATACCCAACCCTAGTGTTTATAGGCCACCTGTACTTTCTCCCCTCCCCAGATGAGGGCAGTGGTAACCAGAGGAATTCAATGAGATTAATTGAATGTTAGAATGGGAGGATTCATAATTTTCTTTTTTTCTCCCTTATTTCCTTTGTTTTTTGCTCTTGCTTTAATATTTTCTCACAGCTCAGGCAATCTCAGTCCTACTGTACAGACACGGAGTGCCTTCAGGAAAGTATGTATGAGCCTTTTGTAATTGATTTCACACTGGAAGTTTTCATACTTGTTGGGATATGTGGAAGCATGGCTGCACTTATACATAGTCTTGAATCATAAATGTTAATGTAGATTTCATGTCGGTACATGTTAACATTTGTCTCGGTCTGTTCAGTGCCTGGTCCCAGTGGGCCAGTGGGGGGAGGAGGGGACCTGACCCTTCCTATGGTTCTGATGGGATGGATGGTACTGGCTCTGCTCCTCTTCTTGCTCCGCCCATCCAGCCTCAGAGGTCCCCGTTTCACAGGCAAACCCACTGGACCCCACAATGTTAGTATCAACTGCACACATTCCACATGCCTGTTATTACTTGAATTACTAATCAAAACTCCCACTGATCTATATTGTTTCGGCTCAGCCTCAGCCAAATTATTCTTTTGTTGTTTATCTGCATTGTCGTCTTGGGTTGCAGAGCGATGGCAGAGAGCCCCCAGCACCACCTATTGACTAGCAGTGGAGCCAGAGAGCCAGTACTCAACCATCTGTTCTGACTGGAGCTACACAGTTAGATAGTTACTGTGACCAGGACTGCGCCAACTCCCTGTCAACCTTCATTCAACTATCCATTGCTGTTTCCTATTCTGATTATTGTTTTTCTTTCCATTACTTTGTAGGTTAGCTATGTCTAGAACTCTTCTTACTTAGTTAAGCCTGTTAACCAGAAGGTATAGTGTCAAGCCTCCCACCCCAACCTCTGATGAAGATTTTTCTGATGAAATTCGGACATGAAGTCAAAATGAAGGAATATGTCACAGGGATTGGGGGAGAAGGGAGGCGTAGCCATACATTTCTTTGTGTGCAGTTAAACTTGTTATTCCAGTGCTTGCTGAGCAATGCAGGGTGGAGGGTTCTTCAGAATCTCACAGAAACATTCCACTTTTTCCGCTTTGAAGTCACAACTCTGACTAGTGCCAGTAATGATGTCATATCACAGGATACTTTAATTGCATATTTAAACTAGGGCCTTAGCAGAAGGGTGAAATTGAGTATATTGGGTTGAGCAGATTGCTGAAATTACATTTGCTTTAAAAGATAACGCAGCATATGGATTTTTTATATACTGAATTGATCTTCTGTGTTTACATGCAAGCTTCAATTAGATTAACTACTCGACCTAACCAGAAAATATTTAGGTCTGTTAGATTAACTTTTTACAGTTCCAAGAAAACTGTCTGTCAAAACACTGTCACTTTGAAGTATCAATAGGATCAGGACAGTTTGGTTACTCTAGTTTTCTAGTCCACTCTAGTGTTTCATTTGCCATAAGTAAAATAGTTCTATGATTGCATTATTATGCCACATGTAAACAAAATGTGTGTTACAACAAGAGATACTAATTCAGCCTCTTGAGTACAAGTGATGTGTCTCAATAGAAGTTAGAAGTTGAGCTTTGAAATTATTTGTCACATTGCACACTCAGTGGTTGAAATGAGATGGATTCAAAATTCCAGGGGCTTTGCTGGCATACAGTTACAGTTGTGTATGGACATTGTAAAAATTAATATACTCGACACAAAACAAGTTTTACTCTTGTAATATGATGATTCCATGTACTGTATTCAAGTTGTATGGTTAAAAGAAAACAATGATTAATGTATAGAGACACTGACTTAATAGTAGCTGAAAATTATATTTTATTAGCACTTTTGTTACAGTATATTCATTCGTTTTGATGGTGTGTTTTGATGATCCCGATTCTGTGTCTAAATGATGGCCTTGCGAAGACCAGTGCTCGGGCACCGTCCCTTTCCCTTGAGAATCACTGTAGTCTGACGTTGGATTAATGGGCGGAATTGTAAGTTATCATAATATGTCAGACCAGTGACTACTAAAAGAAAGGGAGTTAGAAAAGGTGCATTTTAGAAATTTTGAAATGGTGCCAATCTGAGGGTATTTCACTGGTCTCATTACTAACCTACAGACACTTGTTTTTCTTAGACGGTAGGATGGCAAGATATTTGACCCATCAGGTCATAATCAATCTGAGATCTTTATAGAAAGGGGACAAGGAAATGCTACACAATAGAAATCTTCTGTCTTGATATACTTTTTCGGATCACATTAGCTTAGTTACTACAGAGCCTGCTACAGGGTGTGCTCATTCATGTGACTCAATGTTCCTCTAAACAGAATAAGTGATTAATTTTATATTTAGATAGTTACAGAGATGACTTGTCAGCTGGACTATAGTTTCAAATTTGTTGTAAACAGTTTTGTTTGGACATAACTTGGACTTGGTAAGCTTTTTCTTGGCCCTGCTGTGGAAATGTGGCTATTAAAATGTATCTGAGTCTTGGGGTACATTCCAAGTTACTCATGATATCCAAAATGACATGGCCAAGTCATAAGATTCTTCTGTGCTAAACATATGGTGTGAAATTTGCAAAACTGCTGCAGTGGGTATGATCTGAAACACGTGCTGTCATTGAGCTTATGTGGCGACTCAACAAAGTTCATCCCTACAATCGACAGTGGCTGCTAGTCCTCTGTTCTTCATCAGTGAGTGTGGCTACATTTAAATCTAAACTCCTTCCTCCCTCTCCTTTTTTGACCCCCTGGAGAATGTCTGAGGAGCTGTGATGGAAGGCAAATATTGGGTAAAACTTATTTAAATTCAACAGTTTTAGATAAGGAATCCATCATAGATTGTTGAGATGAACACACCACATGTAGACTATCTGGTGTCACAGGAGGCCTGAATTTACACTGTAATTATCTAAAAGAAAGGGCTTCAACTATGCACTTTTCCTTACAAAACAACAAATAAAAAGAATACAGACTAGTGCTTTGTTAGTGTGTTTTGTAGGAAGAATGTACATCTCCGTCCTTCCTAAGGGTGGAGATAAGGCTGTAAAAGGAGAGGATTATCTATTTCTGCTTTTAATCAAACATGGCAGACACACCACAAACACAAGGAAGCAATGTATAACTCACTGGTGTGTTTGTGTTTAAGATTGTGTGAGGGTGTGTTTCCCATGTTGTTTCCCTGCTGTTTGGTCTGGTGCTGAATTTCTAAAAATATGTTTTCATTAGATGATTTAGATAAGTTATTATCAGGGTGCCAATTCACTAAACCCTGAAGTATTGCAAAGTCCCTGCATTTAATATTGCTTTGCCACCAAAAATTACAAATCCATCAATACTGACTAACTTTCTGGGGAGAATGGAGCAATAACTGATGACTGACAAGACTGTTTGGTCAATGTGATAAATTATTAGCTGTAGGTAACCAACCTAACAGAATATTGCACAGACAAATACAGTTTAGAGAGAAAATTGGACCTAAATGCTCTCCATATGTCATTTTTAGGTATGGCTTCCAAATGAATGTCTGGTGATTTCTGCTAGAATTTGGGTCTCTGTTGTAACAATAGAAACTACACGATCAAATTTGGACTCAGTAAGTTCCACACCGTGTCATACCCCGCTGATGCCTAATCATTTACCGTAAGTGGTACCATTTAGAGTAAAGGTGTTCTATCCCTCACAAAAAGCTAACGTTGTAGTTACCCCGTGCTTTTATTTTGAAAATACCGAATCGGAAGTGTCTTGGTTGCTTAACGACGTGTTTCTGATTTGACATAGGTACTTTATTCTAGATACACGTAGCTCTAGAAAAGTTCGAAGATAAACCTTACTCTGGTTAGACTTTTTCTGTCAGGCCATTTTCTTTACCCCGGTCTTAAGACATTTTAGCAAAATAGTGCTTTCGGGATCGACAGTTTGAAGAAGGTCTTTTTGGAAAAGGAGCTAACATTATAATCTGCGCATTCCTGAAGTTCCTTGACTGTCGAGTTGGCAGAGGTAATGTAGCTAATAGCAGCTAGCAGGCTAGCGCTAGACGTTCATTCATTTGTTTCTTGTGTCCAACTCGCTCACCCAAGATTAAGAAGGCAAACTGTGGTCCTACCAAATTGTAACGTCTCCTACAGATTCTAGTATGGCAGTGACACTCTCTGTAGCTTAGCTATATTGAAGTGTAACGTTAGCTGGAAGAAAAGCTCTTTTTTTCACTACTCTGCTATACGTGGCTTAGCTTCAATGAAAGGCTCTTTATATTCCACCAGCCTATTACGGATACCCGAGCACTACTCAGGTTATTTGAGGTACTGGGGTACTTAGAGTATATTCAGCATAGGAAACCCTATAATTTAAGTTCGTCACTGCATGTAACACAGAACCTTCTTGTCACCAGTTACTTTAGGGACAGCTATTTCTGGAAGAAACATAACTACTGATCGAGCTCTGCTTGCCCCTGCAGACCAACATATGGAGGTTAATGCGTCAATGATGGGGCACTTTGTAGGACTGAAATATTAGGGCATTAGGTGGATAGAAATGTTTTTTTTCAATTGCTGATAGTGAATCAGTGCTATGGGTCCAAGTTTTATTAGGAGTTTGATTGTCGTCCACATGAAAGTCGGCTGCTTTATTAGATCCTTTCGTCCTCCAAACGATGTCTATTAATTAGATAATATACATGTTTTAGCAGTATCGCTAACCTCTCTTTCCCTCTCCAGATGTTCCAGATAAAGAAGGTCTGTTGCATTGGTGCAGGGTATGTGGGAGGTCCAACGTGTAGCGTGATCGCCCAAATGTGCCCAGAGATCACAGTGACTGTTGTGGATGTCAACGAGTCCAGAATCAAAGCCTGGAACTCAGACACTCTGCCCATATATGAGGTACAATTGTCCAGAAAAACAGCTAAGGGTATGGCATGATTAATGGCTGGTTCTTGTGTCATACGTTAAAGGGATAGTGGTCACTCTTGGTCATTATGAGCACTAATTTATGACGTTTGTAGCTTTCATTGTGCCCTGTGTTTCTCCCCTAAATTCCCATCTCTATTTACTATTAATGTCATGGCCTTATATCTAGAAAGAGTCAATGAAATCAGTAAGGTTTAATGAAAGTAGTAAATGTAGCCAGGCAATCTTTTGCTCTGTAAGAAAATTGAATGCTTGGACTGGAGTAAATTAGTTCCAGACCACTCTGTGTCACAACTTCCCTAGTTACCACAATGAACAGCTACAACATATTAATCATGAATGACTAGTGTAAAGGCCGGATGGTGACAGTCCTCATGAACCATTATTACGTGTGTAACTTTCTTTGTGCCATATGTTTGTCCCAGGCATTTCATAACACACCCTCCCTGTTTCTCCTGCCCCCACCCCTTCCTCTTTTTTCCTCTTTCCCCCCTCTTTCTCCAGCCGGGTCTGAAAGAGGTGGTTGAGTCATGCATAGGGCGGAATCTGTTTTTCTCTACAGACATAGACTCTGCCATTAGGGAAGCTGACCTCGTCTTTATTTCTGTGAGTCATTTAGTTAGCTCTTGCACACACCCATACACACACACATACATCTCTCTTTCACATACTCACACATCTACCTCTGTACACACCCACACACACTTTCTACTGTTGACAAACTAAGCAAATAAATGTATGTATACAGAGATACACCAATAAATAAATAGCAATGGTTGCACCACAGGTGAATACTCCCACCAAGACCTATGGGATGGGCAAGGGTCGTGCCGCCGACCTCAAGTTCATTGAGGCATGTGCTCGACGGATTGTAGAGGTGTCCGATGGCTACAAGCTCGTCACAGAGAAGAGTACAGTCCCAGTGCGAGCTGCCGAGAGCATCAGACGGATATTTGATGCCAACACCAAACCCAGCCTCAACCTACAGGTGTGTATTATTGTGTGTGCGTGTTTGTGTTTCAGAGACAAAATTCTCTCAGATCTGTTAATATGTAAGTTTCTAAAACCATTTATCTAGGTGCTGTCCAACCCAGAGTTCCTTGCAGAAGGAACAGCAGTGCGGGATCTGAAGGAGCCAGACCGCGTCCTGATTGGTGGAGACGAGACAGCGGAAGGTCAAAGGGCAATTAGAGCACTGTGTGCCGTCTATGAACACTGGGTTCCCAAGGCACGCATCATTACCACCAACACATGGTCGTCTGAGCTCTCCAAACTGGTGAGTGTTTGCAAGTGAGTGTATATTTGAATGTCTGTTTGCTGTTCATTTATTGCTATTCTAAGAACAAACTTAAAAAATCTGTGTGTAGGCAGCCAATGCGTTCCTGGCCCAGCGAATCAGCAGCATCAACAGCATTAGTGCTCTGTGTGAGGCCACAGGAGCCGATGTAGAGGAGGTAGCCAAGGCCATCGGCATGGACCAGAGAATAGGCAGCAAGTTCCTCAAGGCCAGCATAGGTAAGAGATGTGTACTCACACCGGGCTCACAAACTCAAGTGTTTAGAATGGTCTTCCATCTCTCTTTTAATTTGACTCAACACTGATTAAGTGTTGTCTTCCATCTCTATCACACAATGTCCAGGTTTTGGTGGCAGTTGTTTCCAGAAAGATGTGCTGAATCTGGTGTACCTGTGTGAGGCCCTCAACCTCACTGAGGTGGCCTCCTACTGGCAGCAGGTGGGAACTACACAGAGTAGCACTAGACATTTCTCTTTTCTGGATGTTTTTTTTTTTTGTCTCACCATTTTCACCATCTCACATTTCTCTTTTTCAGGTGATAGATATGAATGAGTACCAGAGGAGGCGGTTTGCCTGCAGGATCATAGACTGTCTCTTCAACACCGTCACTGGCAAAAAGATCGCTCTGCTGGGCTTCTCCTTTAAGAAAGACACAGGCGACACCAGGTCGGCCTTTGTTGATGTTATTCATTACCTTCTTACATACTTCTTTTTTTCTGTGTTGTGCTCTTTGATGTTTCTTAAGTGTTGTCATGTCAATCATAAACTTGGCCATACTTCCCTCTGAACCTTTTTTGTATATAGCTCTTTGTACACGTGCGCTATCTCTCCATTCAACTTGTATCCATAGAAGGCAACACATGCCAGCATACTGTGTTGTAATATGACCCCTATGAAAGCGTGTGTGTCTGTGTCACAACCCTAGGGAGTCATCCAGTATCTACATTTCTAAGTATCTGATGGATGAGGGGGCCAAGCTGTACATCTACGACCCCAAAGTCCTTAAGGAACAAATCATTCATGACCTCTCCCAGCCCAACATCTCAGAGGACAACCCTCAAAGAGGTAGCCAGGGAGTGTGTGTGCGCGTGTGCGTGTGTGTGTGCGTGCGGACCAGGGTTCCTATTGCAGATTTGGCAAGTCTGAAAAGTCTCCTTCAAATCCAGTCAAGGAAATGTTTTGAGAAAGTATGCAATGATGAAGTGGAATGTGTGTAGAAACCCCTAAATACTCACCTCATGCAGCTTTAAGTGGTGTGAGTGTGCTAATTATGGTACATATGTATGTTGTTCATATTGATTTACCATGCCATATTTTGAGAGAGAATTATGCTGTTGAAATCAACATGGCTCCAGTAGTTCCCAGTGTTTGTTGATACTGTTCAGTAAACTTAAACTCAAATGCAGGCAATAAGCTGATACCTATTGACTGATACTGCCCAACAACACAATTCAATAGAAACTAAATGGCTTGATGTTTTTAAGAGATTCAGACACATCATTTGTAGCTGTTTTAGATGCAAAGCTTTGGTGATTACTGGATGTGAAGGAGAGAACGATGTGAACGATGACTATACTGGTGAATCCTTACTTATATTGACTGTGTATGTATTTTTTTAGTGTCAGAGCTGGTGACTGTGACAACAGACCCTTATGAGGCTTGCCAGAGCGCACACGCATTGGTCATCTGCACCGAGTGGGACATGTTTAAGGTCACAAGCTTTTCTCTTCTACTATCAAATGCTTATTGGTGAATGAAACCATGTAGAAAAAGATAAAGCTGTCATACAATGAGCATGAATGTCAAACTCAAACCCCTCTGTTCCACGATAGGAGCTGGACTATGAGAAGATCTACAAGAAGATGCTGAAGCCAGCTTTTATATTTGATGGTCGGAGAGTGCTGGACCACCTCCACTCTGATCTCCAGAACATAGGCTTCCAGGTGAGCAGACGGGGGGCCTTCAGAGAAAGTACACCACATTTTCATAGAAATCTAACACCTTTTCCTAGCCAGTCCCTCCAGAATTTTGCGAGCTTGTTATTGCAAGAATTAACTCAAGTTCAACTAATTGCCGCAATACTTGCAATTTTGTCCAATACCCACAATATTTCTGCATAAAACGGTCAAATTGGCACTCCTACATGTTCGGGAGTTTGTGCTTTTTTCATTTATATATGCAACTTGCACCATTTGCTTTCTTGTTATCCTGAGCGTTTTTTGCATTTTGATATGATTACACAAGAGGACAATAGCCGGTGGGTCGGTGGACCTGTTGGATGGGCCGCACCGCGATCATTTTATCAATTGTTCAAGTTGATTTGCTGTGCAAACAGGCCGTCCGACAGTGACTAACTAGATGTGTGTTCTCCGGTCCGGGCCTCTTTTCTCTTTGTCAAACTGGGAGCACACTCACACACAGGCCTTGACGCGCCTGATAGGGGAGATTACAGCTCAATAACAAGGTCACTAGAATAGACAAAACAGTGTTGGTAGACAAATCACTTGGAGACACTCAGTGTTAGGCTTTAGGTCATCCTCTAGTTAACATGAAGCACCAGTATCCTTCTTTAGGAACTAGGAACTATCATGTTTAGTGAAACCAGCTTGTAGCCAGCGGCCCCAGAAGGTATTAATGGCGACGACCAGTGTGCTGCTGTATTTGTGTGCTGCTACTCCTATTTAAAAAAATATATATATATATCTTAAAAGTGTGGGCAGTTTACAATGCCTTTGGGGGATTCACCCATTCCTTCAGTTTCACCAAAATGTGCAATGTTTGATAAAAGCCGCTGCAAATTCAATAATTTTGGGCCGCAATAATCAGAAAAAAAACTCCTGTTGGGACTGCCTAGCTAGAAGCATAGCTCACAAACACACAAATTAATGATGTGTAGTTTGTGAACAAGGGAAATATATTGAGGAGGGACGTGCCTGTGAAAAGTCAAAGTGCTTTCACACAGCTGTGCAAAGCTGCTGGCTGTGTTCATGGCGCCATAGGTCAGAACAGCCTGATCGAAAGTAATTTACTAAAATATTTTGTCGCTTTCTTCTGTCCGCAGATTGAGACCATCGGTAAGAAGGTGACCTCAACACGTATCCCCTACACCCCTGCAGCTGTATGCCCTCGCATCAGTGCCAGTGAACCTCCCACCAAGAAAGCCAAAGCCTGAAACTCGTTCCACCCCCGCTCCTCTCACACACACACACATTCCTTTCTCACCCTTTCTACAGCCGTGTTAACCAATTCAGTCAAACATGCTTAATAACCAAAAATACCAAGTGGTCTGTTGACTAAGTCCTGCCTAACATTGAGCCGGTTGAGGCTGAAGTCCACAAGGTTGTGTGAAAATTATCCATGAATGAGTTTGACTTTCTAGATGTCATCTCCAGTGCAAATCCACCCCAGAAACACAGCCAGGATTTATATTGTACATGTCATGCTGATATATGCCATATGCATTCATTCACCTAACATTTCAAATGCAACATTTCAAATGCAGCAATTGTGAAAACTGTCCCTTGGATAGTTAATGGATCTGTTTAGGGACCTCTAAGTTCTTATACTGTATTTACCAATCAAGTATTGTTCATTAATAGCAAAAACTTTATACATTTTTTAAAAATATTTGTATTAATCTCCTACTGTATGTTGATCAGTGATGTTGTCACTGTGTGTGCTCAGTATCAGTGTACTAAATGAGCCAATGCAATAAATGTGATGTGTCATGAGTCTTGTTGCCTGTTTTTTCCCCTCAAATGCAGATAAATCAGTTTACCACTTAAATGAAATCAAGATCTAAAGATTGAATCCAATAGATGTGAATTGATAGTTTTTAATTATTTCTTTACAAGTTACATAATTGTATACATGGTTCAGTTTGTTTTATAATTACACATGACATCAGTCATTTTATTAGTGCCAACAGCATACTCATTGCACAAACAACTCAAATGCAGAGCCCTGGCTTCTGATACAAGTCAGTGGTCCCCAACCTGGAGTCCAGGCCTCCCTGGGGGGAGGGTGTTTGTGGTGATTTAGGGGGCCCTGAGATACACAGATTGGGAATTACAGCTATGGCTCATACCTGGACCATATTTTCTGCTGGCTAGGTCACGTGGGCAAAGCCCAGACACTCATTTGCTTCATCAGGCTCCTGACTGATCTCTAAAACGCACACCTCTGGCCTGTCTCCAGTGTATAGCAGTACAAGTATATAAAAGTGAATTTGGAAGTAGAGTCTGTCCCCTGTACTTGGATTAAATCAACACCCATTCGTTGAGCTCTCCTGCTACTTTCAGAACATTTGATACTTGTACTATTATTGAAGCTGTTCCTGCTATGGCTAAACAATAATGCTGATGAGTAGACTGGATTTCATACTGTGAAAGCAGATAGGGCATGAAGAGGAGGTCTGAAAGGAAGAGGGCAGCCACTAGGAGCCGCCTGACGTCCTATGATCTTTACTCTGCTATAGTAGGTTTTGCTTTTCTCTTCTCTAGCAGATTCTTCAGGAAAAACTCTCCTATGGAATAAAAAAATAAATACATTTTTTTAAATCCCTGCTATGTCTTTTATTAGTGTTTATTCCATTTATTTTCTAAGCATTCACTCTGGCATGATTGATCTACAGTAAGAAATATATTGTAAGGGCACTAAAGCCCTGACCTTTAAGCTTATTCTACTGTTGCCCTAATTGTCTCTCTGAATAAAAGCGTTGGCTAAATATCTAAAATGTAATTGTAGATAAACATGTCAAAGTAGTTTGGAAATGTGAGACCTACAGTACCAGTCAAAAGTTTGAGTACACCTGCTTGAAACCAATTTGTATCTACTGTATGCTTTAAACTGTATAAACTTCCATAAACACTTCATATTTAAACTATATGATATGTGTTCGTTCGTATATAAGCAGATAATCACAGCAGAACTGCATTAAAAAGTGGAACTGCAAAATGGAAAATGAAATGGACAGAAGAGCCAAAGCAACCCACAAGTGTCCTACATCTCTGGGGAAGAGCTGGGAAGACATGTCTGGTGATTTCCTGCTGAAATTTGTTAACCGAATGCCTTGTGTTGGTGAGGGTGTTATTAAGGCAAAGGGTGGCTATTTTGACTGGTACTGTAAGACGCTGGACTATCATGGGCTGTACATCACCTGTGCATCTCAAAATTAAGTACATGTGCGTGTGTGTCTCACCTGCTTTGTAAGAGGATCGCACCAGGGGCCCGCTGGCAGTGTAGACAAAGCCCATGTCATTCCCAACCTTCTCCCAGTGGGCAAACTTCTCAGGTGTCACATATTCATCCACCTAAACACACAAATCCACGTGGGCATGCGCGCACACACACACACACACACGTCTATCAAATTGCAAAATGTTCTGCATTTATGTGGCTTGACTGCTGTGGCGTAGTGAATGGGGAAATGTGCTCACCTTGAGGTGCCGTTTGGTGGGCTGCATGTACTGGCCCAGTGTTAGACAGTCCACTCCTGCCTCCCGCAGCGCTGTAACACCATCACCACAACAGTGTGTTCAGGAAACGTTCTATTCAATTTCAACACTGTGTGTGTGTGTGTACAACAAAATGTGCAAAAGTCAAGGCAAGGCACTGTATGTGTGTATACACACCTGTCAGGGTGTTCAGTATCTGTTGGTCAGTCTCCCCCAGCCCCAGCATGATAGACGTCTTGGTGAGCAGGGTAGGTTTGACCTTTCTGGCGTGCTTCAGAACACTCAGCGACTGGTCAAAGTTCGCTCTGGGATCACGAACGTGCCTGGGGACAAAGGTGACTAATGTAGATATCCCCCGATTAACCTGAACAATCAAAAAGTACTACACAGATCTCAATATTAACGTCACGAAGAAGCAAAAAACTGTACATATTAATTCTACTAAACCTTCATCCTCAGTGCCATGTGCCTATGTCTAATTCATACGCACTTCATTCATTAACTAGCAAGAAATACTCACATCGCCCCCTTTATAACTTCTACAATCAAATCACAGTGTGCTTGTTTCTACAGTGTGTTTCATATTTCTGTACGTGATCATTGTATACTAAGAGCAGGGAACTGGCTTCCATGTGCTGCCTGCTGGTGAATGCTTGTAACTCTGTCCTCCAGTCTGGGATCCACTTCACTACAACCTTCAACTACCTCCCTCTTTCGGCAGAGCTGGGAGCAACATTATGACTGACACATTTAATATGAACCGAATAAAACATCTAAATGAAGGACCCGGTATGGTGCTCAGTTTTACCTTCAAAACCCCTACACTTACAATCTATGGTTCAGTCTCTGCCCAGGGAAACATGGAGACCAGATTTTTGGTCTCAAGTCCCAATCACACTGGCCAGCTAGGCTACAATCTATAAAAATACAAGTTAGAAATGTGGTCTAACCCTGTATCAGCTGGTAAATATAGAGGTTGGATGTGTAGTCTAGTCTCGTAGTGTATGTCTCGTCACCACTGGCCAGGGTTTAGCCGTGCTGTGGCCTGTCGAACCCTGAGTCTTCACTGTGACCAAACCTGGCTGGACAATGGCTAAAGGCCAAAATGGGCCAAACCCACAAGCTCCAACATATTATTGATTCTAAATACAAGATTTTCTATGTATTGCAGAAATGTTTTGTGTGGCAATCAATTTTCAATATTTAGCGGTATTACATTTCTTTATCTATAGGGATTGGAAGAACAACAATAATGAAACCATCAGTTGTCCGCCATTTGTTTCACTGTTCTCTCTGCATGAGATCTGCTCATTATTTTAAAATCCTGCTGTTCTTTGGCTTGCTGGCTAATCGTCTGCTACTAAAACCTAGCAGCAGACAGGAACAAAGCTAATGGAGGCAAGGCATAAATCTTTAGTTAGGTAAAAATAGAGATTAGATGCTCAGCTCCAAAGTGCTAGCCAGTATCACGTCATAAAAATACAAATGTACTGTTATCACCTGGTAAACATAGAGGTTATTGTCTATTATACGTTTAGCTTGAAGTCTCAGTCAGTACCTTTGCAGCTCACGGACCGTTTCCACATTGTGGGCGTACACATCCAGCCCTGATAGGGCGATCTTCTCTACCGCTACCAGGTCACCGCGAAAATCAGGGGTCAGACATTCCACCAGGATCCGAGGGTTCCTAGATGAGGAATAATGCCAACAACACCTGTCAAAGGAATACTGCTCGCTATATCATGAACATGAACATAGAGGCAGTGGATAAACCACATTACATTCCCTTTGGCTTTGAAAGACTGGGCTTAAAGGTTTCCAGATGGTTGGATGAATAGAAGGATGGTTGGATGAATGGAAGGGTGGTTGGATGAATGGAAGGGTGGTTGGATGAATGGAAGGATGGTTGGATGAATGGAAGGATGGTTGGATGAATGGAAGGGTGGTTGGATGAATGGAAGGGTGGTTGGATGAATGGAAGGGTGGTTGGATGAATGGAAGGGTGGTTGGATGAATGGAAGGGTGGTTGGATGAATGGAAGGGATGGTTGGATGAATGGAAGGATGGTTGGATGAATGGAAGGGTGGTTGGATGAATGGAAGGGTGGTTGGATGAATGGAAGGGTGGTTGGATGAATGGAAGGGTGGTTGGATGAATGGAAGGGTGGTTGGATGAATGGAAGGGTGGTTGGATGAATGGAAGGGTGGTTGGATGAATGGAAGGATGGTTGGATGAATGGAAGGGTGGTTGGATGAATGGAAGGGTGGTTGGATGAATGGAAGGATGGTTGGATGAATGGAAGGGTGGTTGGATGAATGGAAGGGTGGTTGGATGAATGGAAGGATGGTTGGATGAATGGAAGGATGGTTGGATGAATGGAAGGGTGGTTGGATGAATGGAAGGATGGTTGGATGAATGGCTGGTTGGATGAATGATGAGATGAGGTTTTACCTTTCCTTCAGGTTGGAGACAGTCTTGGCAAAATGCTCCGCCCCTCCATCAGCAATATCTGCCAAACCGGAAAATGTGAGAACGGCATTAGAACAGAGTTATTACTGGGATAAGTTATACTATTTGCTCACTGTCAATGAAATAGTGTTTTAACTTCAAGGCCTGTTATGTAGAGATCTCTGCTAACATCTCCATGATTAGATCATGATGTCTGTGGGGATAGTAACAATAATCCTTAATGTGCATCCCTGGCTATGACATAAGGTGGCGTACCCCCATACGTAGGCAGATACAACGTGGTACAAAGCCAGTGTCCAATTACCGTCTCTGTCTACAGAGGTGAGAACCACATAGTCCAGCCCCCAGGCAGCGATGGCCTTGGCTGTATTGTAGGGCTCCGCTGGGTCCAGAGGAGAAGGCTGACGGGCCGTCTTCACCGAGCAGAACCTGCATCCACGAGTACATGTATCCCCCATCAGCTATATAAGACAGAGACAGACAGAGAGAGAGAGAGAGAGAGAGAGAGAGAGAGAGACAGAGAGACATCGGGACAGAGGGACAGAGGGACAGAGGGACAGAGGGACAGAGAGATTTTAGCCCTGTGTGTCGAGTACGTTGCTTGTAGCGAAAATTGCTACTAATATCTAATCTAATCTTACAACAGTAAGTAGATCTAAGCTTGCTTGTCAACATTTGGGTACATTCCTTTAACTGACAGTAAAATCGGTTCCACAGAGCCACAGCCTGCTAGAGGACTCACCATGATAGTAGCTGTGGCTGTGGCATACTCTCCTCCCCCCCAGCACTCCCCAATGTTAGGACACCTAGCTTCCTCGCATACCTGAAAAAACAGACACAGACACACATTTTATACACAGCCTAACTGACACAGGAGTTTGGGATCTGATACCAAGTTAAAAAATATAGACATTTTATATACTGATAGATATTAATGTGAAATTTCAAGGAAATCAAGGAAATCTGGAAAATATATCCAAATAATTATCCATCTTTGATAGGGCAATGTTAGCCTCAAGTAAAACTGATATATGCACTGATATACAGTATCTGTTGAGCTCCGGATTTGAATCCAACAATTATTTTGTATATGGGATTAAAGTCCTCTGAGGACACTGATGGTACATTTACGACCAAATAAATTGAAAATATGTTTTACAACAGCATCAGGTACACACACACACACACACACACACACACACACACACACACACACACACACACACACACACACACACTTACTGTGTGCAGGTTAAGGTCTCTCAGTGAATTCTTCAGCTTGTTGTAGTTCTTCCCAATGGGGATCTCTGTCTTCAGCCATGGAGGAAGCCTCAGCCTATTACAACACAACAAATGCATACTGTAATTCATGTGTATGGCCTTGTCTCCATCTGTTGTTCAGCTTGGCTGGGACTAGCCGTGGAATAGTGTGTTTTGGTTTATGTCTCATGGGATTATCCAGCTATCCAAAGAACAGCAGCATTTGCAAATAATGAGCACATTTCACAGTTTGAATTGGCATTGGTTTCAGCACCAGAGTAAAAGAACAGTACAATTTAATAGCACTAAATATTAAAGGCGAATGCTATGTAAATCTGTTAAATAGTATACAGGAAACCCATTTGGAATCAATAACTGTTAATCCTTTATGTTGGAGCAAGTAGTGGCTACTTGCTTTTGGCCGGGTCTGGCCCAGTTGTGTTAGCTGGCTCAAGCATGGTTTTACCAGGTTCCACAAACAGTGGAGTTACACAGGTCATGGCGTGGATAAACCCTGGCCAGTGGAGACATGCCATTTAATACTTATATGAGTGAGAACAGAAATTACGCCATGAAAGGAATGAATAAATGCCATGCAACAGTAAGAATCTCATGTAACTGATGCATCAGTCAATGCAAGGGCACCCGTTCATCAAGATGCTATAGCTCACTAGTCTGTTACATAAGGATTTGTCTGAGTTTGTCTTTGAACCTTATTGATAGTGATGTTACGCTTGATACCAAAGCTTCGAAGCGCGTGTTGAAGCCTCGAGAAATGAACCTATTTTTCAACCCAAGGCTGGAAAGCTTCAACGCTTCAGGAAGCTTAATTTCGCCATCACAACTTATTGATACCCCCACATTCACTGACAGACAGAGAAGCTTTCAAGAACCTATAAGAACTGCCTAACTCCTATTTGCCACAGTGTCAGTAATGTGACCCCAGTATATTTCCTACCTTTCGCCCTTCTGTCTCGTCAGATTGCCTCTGTACACTGCCCACTTGTTTTTCTCAGACAGGTCCCCAGAGATGAAGTCTTGTAGATCAGGCCCGTCATCAGTCAACAACTCCTTCTTTCTGTCAGCCCGAGTCGGGGAAGACTTGGCCACTGTTGTCAGGCCACTGGTATACACCTGCAGAAGAGTGAGTGAGACTTAATTTATCAATGTGTCATTTCACGTTTATGGCCCCGGCGTCATGATGTATACGAACTATCTAGTCGTGCATCGTGCCACTCATTTGAGATGTCAAATAGACACTTTGTGGCACTACAACTAGCTAGGTTATAAAACATAGCAGCAGCCTGTAATCCAAGGTCCACGGCCAGACTAACGACGAAATCATTGACAACAATGTTTAGCGACAGCATTGCGGAGAGTGGAAATACTTACACGTGGGTTGCATTTGGGACCCGACCATATATTATTAGTGGAGAAACGACCAGCAATAAAACAACTTTGTTTTACCAGCGCCATGACTTAAAACGTGACTGCCAGACGTTTGTCATTGGCAACAAACATCGATGAGCGGTTACTTTGGTCTGAACTCATGAATGAACGCAGTAGGAAAAAACAAGTATATATCAAGTATTTTCTAGATCGAGTGGGTTTTTATTTCCACGTCTACGGTTTATATCATTATTTTTTGTAATATAACCATTCTATAATGGGAAATAACTGTTTTTTAATCATAACCAGTTCATCGATCGTCTTGTAATGCCTGATGACGGTACGTACGTACACTACAATTGCGTCGTGACGTCCTTCCTTCCCCCTTTCCTCTGCTACCGGCGAGGTGAGAATACCGAAATATTGGTTCATGCACTTCATCTAACTCCATCGGTGTCTAATAAAATATATATTTTACTGTGTTTTCAATTGCCAGATCCTAAACTTACTAAGTTGCACTACAGAAGTTGTATTTTGCCTTTACAGTATGTATGTCGTGCTAAATGCTATCTGTTTTTCCACTATCTCGTCCCAGGCCTGACGTTGCACCTATTTTCGTGTAATAGGGCACAGCGGAGTTTTAAACTGATTTTAAATAACGTAAAGTGGTGTAGTGGCTTCGGCTGTGAATCGTTGACCCTAATGTACAATATACTTTCTCGAAGCTAACTGTCCTTTTTTATGCTCCGAATGGAGGCATTGGTCTCAATACTTGAGCTAGTGTAACGTTAGCATTTACGCTAGCTGAGAAACGTAAGCAGTGTTTGGACACTGGGTGCCATACATTGAATTGCTAATGATGTAGATGGGCCAAATTACTGTTACAAAACTACCTGGGCTGCGTAGTTAACCTTGATCAGCTTAATCACTTTATTATAAGCCTCCACTTGCTGTCAACTTTCTGCACTCTAGGTTAGGGGGGCTTTGTAACCCTCGATTTGAAATTGAAGACCCAGGCGTGCCTGAATCTGAGAAACCTATGTCAATACCCTTGTCAATTCTCGTCAATTACAGAATGAAGACCATTCTCAGTAACCAGACTGTCGACATCCCCGAGAATGGTAAGAAATTATTGTGTTATTGATGCTTTGCTTGCTACCTGGTTACACCTGGACTCTTATCATCATTTATGCAAATCTAACACTATCAAAGCTGTTTTTCCATGATTGGTGCCGAGTGCTGCATCTCATCCCTTGTACTTTCTGTGTTCGTGCAGTCGAGGTGAGGTTGAAGGGGCGGACAGTGATCGTCAAGGGCCCCCGTGGCACACTCCGCAGGGAGTTCAACCACATCAACCTGGAGCTCAGCCTGCTGGGCAAGAAACAGAAGAAGGTAAGGAAAGCTGTCATGATCCATCGAGTCTAGCTTCTCTGAATGTATGAAAATGCCCTTATTTGGACAGATTTGATGGTGGCTACATGAGGACAGTTAGCAATGCTTTGGAGGAAAAAATATGAGCAAGTGTCGTACTGATTGTTGTTTGCCACAGCCAGATAGTTCTGACACTGAGTGTCAGTGCCTTCAAGAGAACTGGGAAGCTTCTAACCTCCAAAGTGGAAGGACAGATGTGGACAATGTTGTCAGACTAAGATGGAGTGTTGATAATTTTTACTAAGCATTCATTGTACACCCCACTCAGGCTTTCCTGGCAACGTTGTCTTCATTGGTTTGCAAACTTCTAGCTTTTCTTGAATGCATGATTATGTTTTTGTTCACAAGGAAGTGTTTCTGGACACTGCTAGTTGGTAAATGTTCATGATTATTTGCTAAAGAGGACCCAACCGTTTCTAGGGATGATGTAGTTTGTGTAAAAAAAAAAAAAAAATGTGTGTCACTGTCCTGCTCTCCTCAGCTCCGTGTGGATAAATGGTGGGGGAACAGGAAGGAGCTGGCCACAGTCCGCACCATCTGCAGCCATGTCCAGAACATGATCAAGGGTGTCACTTTGGTGAGATTGCTGTTTAATGTACCTGATAGATTTTACCTGAAGACCATTATCACACATCTTTTGCCCTAGCTTGCCACTGCTATGAAGCATCAACGGTTTTCATTTCCTCTGTTTGACTCTACTGATATGCTCTGTGATGGCAGCACTTCACTGCCTTTATAGAGGGCTTTGTGTTTTTTCATAGTCACGGTGGTTTCCATTGTGTAGTTGTACTGCAGTAGCCAAATGGCTGGTCATTGTTGTGAGAGCAATCTGTTTTTCTTGTCTTTCATCTGTCCTGCTCACTGCCTGACTCGCTCCCTCTCTCACTCTAGGGTTTCCGGTACAAGATGCGCTCTGTGTACGCCCATTTCCCCATCAATGTTGTCATTCAGGAGACTGGAACCTTGGTGGAGATCAGGAACTTCCTGGGAGAGAAGTACATCCGCCGTGTCCGTATGAGGACCGGTGAGTAAGACTGATGGAAACTGAGATGGTCTTTGAGTGACTGATTATTTGGGGGTTACATAGCACCTAGAGTCAGGACAAATTTTGTATGAATATCTGAAGCTTAGGAAAAATTTGCACAAAACTGGCAAACTGTCCCCTTAAATTCTGACGTATAAGTCAGTTCTTGCTCTGAAACGAGCTTTGTGTGAAGTACCTTTTGTGTTTTGTTTGTTTTTTTCCTCTGGTAAAATTATTTTGGCACTTTCTGTTTCTCTCCTAGGTGTGTTATGTTCAGTCTCAACTGCCCAGAAGGATGAGCTGGTGCTGGAGGGTAATGACATTGAGCTGGTGTCAAACTCGGGTAAGATTGTCCACCATTGCCACAGTATTTCTACATTTGTTCATTTCTCTCTTCCATACTACTTCACCTCATTTTCTCCCCAAAGATTAACCCCATATATTCCACTCACATATTATCACTGTTTTCAACAACACTGCATATCTGTAGGCTTGCTCTTCCAGTTCAGGGGACCACAATGACACTACTTTGCAGCTCGGTGGCAAATGTTTTCTCATTGTGTTAAACATGCTAGGCTCCCCTTCTACTAGCACTGATATTGACTAGATCAACCACTAAAGCAAAGGACACTTGCCTGTTAAACGTGCCTATCCATTTGCAAGGGACTTGATGTGTAAATCAAACCAAGGACATGCTAACAACATGTTACAGGCGAAGGATTGCTCCCTCCTCTGGATACGTTCCAATAGACATTTCTGGAAAGTTGGATATGTCTATAATCTCAACGACTAGGTTTACGTAGCAGCACTATGGTGTAGATATTAGTTCTATTTGCCTTACTCCTGTCCAACCCACGTCCTTGTCATGTAGAACTTCTTCAGCCTCTCTCCATTGACACTTTGACACCTCCATCCCACCATAGACGTTTAGACAGTTCATCATTCCCTTTGACTGTTTCAGGTCGAGTTCACCTTGATTTTATTTTTGCATCATTGTCTTTACATGGTGCCATTGCAGTCACCTGATTACTGCTAGAATACTTAATAAATCATTAAATTACAACTATTGCAGTGTGATTTGATGAAGCACAATTGTTTGGTAAATTCCAGTACAAAAAAAACAGGATACAAATTGACCACATGGAATCTTTAAAAATGCAGTAGTCGATGCAAAGGTGACTTTAATTATCACCATTGTCAGAAGTGTTCAGATCTGTATTCTGTATATAATAGATATTATGTATGTGTATCTAGTGTATACCTCAATGTACTTCTCTCTTACCCAGTCATTGCCATTCCATTGTGAATTAGATTGTCCAGTAGTGCTCCTTCCTGAAAGCAAGTATTTTGTGCATCCCCCCCACCACCCCTTTATCAATCTGTATTCCCTCCATCTCTCTGAACCTGTAGTCTGTAATGATTGTGATGTTTGACCCTGTGAACTGTGCCTGCTGCTTATCACCCTAGTTTCTCTCTATTCCAGCCGCTCTGATCCAGCAGGCCACCACAGTCAAAAATAAGGATATCAGAAAGTTCTTGGATGGTATTTACGTGTCTGAGAAGGGAACGGTACTGGAAATGGATCATTAAACGCTACAGCTACACTCATAAGAGGTTAGACAACTTTACCAAAGCTCCCCCTGTGTCCTACAGGGGGATTCAATTTTCTTCGTCTACTCTTTTCCTTCTATGTCCTTTACACTGTCTGCATGGTGATACCAAAAGGATTTTTGTCTTTTTTGTATAATCTTTCTGTTTGGGAGGTGTTTTCTCATCAATGTTCAATTGTGCAGTGCAAGGTGGTTGTACATACCACATACTACATGTCTTAATGTATTTGTGATAGTATTTTCAGTAACATGTTGATTCAAATAGCTGTTTGCATGTCTAATTTTGAGTCACATTTAATGGCAGGATTTTACACTAACCACCGCATGCATCTGAGCTCTAACTTGTTAATTTAATGTCAAAAAACAAACATTATTGTAATCAGCATTTCTGTCAAGTAGACTGATACATTATGCCAGGCCTCAATACCTGACCCCTTATTGTACTAGATACACCCAATAAACCACCGTGTTGCTTGTGATAAATTCCCTGTTCTCATTCTTTGCTCTCTTGTCCTTTACCAGCGGCCTTGATCCACCACAGTCAGAAAGAAGGACATCAGGAAGTTCCTGGACGGCAACAAAATACATGGTCGAATAGAAATCTGTCCTGTTTTGACCAATAAAATCCTCAACCCACTTTTCCAGATAAACTGGCCTCTGTGCTTTTTTTTTTTTTTTCCACTTGCTCTTTTGGTCAGGTGTATTTGTGTTCTCATGGATGTGATCAATGCCTGATCAAGATGTCTCATACTCCATAGTTGATTATACACAGTACTTTCTTAGCCCTTCTTCTGAAAGTACTTTTGTTTGCCCAGCAACAAAAGGCTAACTGATGTAAAATGTTAAGTTATCTACCTCTTCGCTGAAGTACACCCATCTGGATACATTAAATCTTAATCATAGCCAGGGGTGATTTTAGACCCTTTTTGGGCGGGGCTTCAGCTCCCCCCTAGAAAAGTGTTTTTTTTGGCTTGTTTTTTTACATTAACTAGGCTAAGGGCTACCTAACTCAGGCATACATACTGATTTTGAATAAACAAATAACCCTAGTGAGTTTCAAAGCATTGAGAGAAACGAAACGAAACTCCAGAGGGCCTGCCACCACCAGATCAGGCGCGGTGGGCGTGTGCAGGCTAGACTGGGACATAATGAAGAGCAGGCAGACCGCGGCACTACACAAGTGAACTCAGGTCAGAGCAGCTAAACTAAACCCAGAGAGTAGGTGAGTAATCCCAGACAGATGTAGTAAATTTGAGAAATGCACACTCAATAGTCTATTACTGTAACATAAATTACAAGGCATGTTTCTCCCCTCTGTTAAAGGTAGCTAACATTAGCTAGCTAGCTACAACACTCACTAGCTTTGTAACTTGCCAGCTATAATAGCAAAAATTACTCAAGTGTCAGCTCTCATAACGTAGCCTACAAATAAACCTGTTTCTCCATAGATGGATAGAAGAAAGTACTTGATGAAAAGCAGCAGAACCACAAAATGTACAGCAACCAGGTAAGAAAGTGATCAGGCAAGACAGATGTGAGAGGAATCTCTGGAGTAGTCCTATTTCACCATGAGACTACAACAGCTCTAAGCTTATTGCCCACATGTATTACAATGTACCCGCAATAGAACAGAACTACTGTTACAACTGGACCTTTGGCTGGATACGATATCCATGCAAAGGCAATGGATCATTTCATTTAAACCTAACACTAAAATATGTGAAAGATTCAAGAAGTTTATTTGTCACATACACACACGAGGTGTGCAGTGAAATGTAAAGTGGCAATGCTCAGCAGAAATGTGCAAAATAACAGGTTCACACTATTTACAATAAACCAACACAATATTTACATGTCACAGTTTTAAGAGCTCTATATAAAAACAACACAATATTTACAATAAGAGCACTTTATAAAAATATAGTAAAAAAGGGAAATTGTATGTATAATATAATATAAATGATGTGTAGTCTTTACCTAAGTGTGTGTGTGCATAAGAGGGGCAGTGTGTGTGTCTTGGTGGGGGCCCTGGTGAGGTCAGAGTTCACAGTCCTGATGGCCTGAGGAAAGAAACTCCAGGTCCTTTGCATGGTATACCAGTCTGTTTCTCTGGGCTAAATTTATCAGTTTTCTTGTCCCTTTCTTTGTGTGCATGCGCAGCACGCATTAAATAAAATGTAATTAAGTCACTTGAAAATTCGGCAGGTGCACAGTGCAAAATCACCCTTCTCTGAGGGGGCTCCACCATGTCCTAAAATCGCCCCTGACATAGCCCTCCAAAGGTAATTTCATAGTTTGATTGCCTTGATCTACTGAAACCAGACAGATGTAGGTATGATTACTGTGTAACCAATCACAATCTCAACTTTTGGGAGATAACTTAACTGACCATGGTTGGACAAAGTCTTGGAAATGTTTGAAGAAAGAAGCATTGGTTACACATTGGTTGGCCGTGTAAAGTTTATTTTGTAACTTCAATGTGGAAGATAGTGGTGGGCGGATCGATCCAAATATCGATAATATCGATACCAACGTTGGTATTGATATTGATCGATACCAGTGTAATGAGATCGATACTTTAGTTTCAGTTTCTCTCCTGTATGCACTGCTGCGGTTTCATCAAAGAGGCGACCTGGCTGTCTGTGTCTGTGTAAGTGCCGCTGCTTTCAAGGCTGCTTTCAAGGCTTTGGGGGTTGTTTAGTTATTTACACTTTATTTATTGTATTTTCACTAATTGTTTTTTATTTTTAATTATTTTTTCAAAGCCAGAAAAGAAGTGCACTGAAGGGGAGAAATTTTGTTTTATTTTTGTATTGTATTTCCTGAACACACATTCTACTTGAAAAAAATAAATAATTTGTTTTAAATGTTTTATAACATTTGTTGTGGAGTGATAATTTTGTACACTTTGTTTATTTAAGAAAAAAATCCAGAAAAGAAGTGCAATGAAGGGAGAAATTTTATTACATTTTTGTATTGTAGTTTCTGAACACTACCTGAAAAAAATAATTTGTTTTAATTTGTTCTCCAGTGATAATTTTGTGCACTTTGTTTATTTAAGAAAAAAATCCAGACATGACAATGTATGGGGAAAAAATGTTTTGTTACTGTTCTATTGTTTCTGAACAAAAACTTTTATTATGATAATAAAGTATTTTCTATTTACCTATAAACTTTGCCCAAATTCTGTCCTGGGTTTTAACTAATTAATAATCCAAAGGAAAAATCACAAAAACACTTAAAGGTCATGAAAATTCATTCAGATTTAGCAATTTGATGATGCATCAAGCTTAATTATTAAAAGGTATCGGTATCGGTATCGGCGATACTGGCCCTGTATTTACTTGGTATCGGATCGATACCAAATCTTGCAGTATCGCACACCACTAGTGGAAGAGGGTAAAACGACGGTGACTCTGAGGCCGCACTAACACCCGTCACCACACAATTTAACATCACTCTGGTTGCCACGGTAGAAGGGATAGAAACTCTTGAGCTTTTAAGCTGCAGTTCAATTTTACAGTCCGTGCATTTCAGCGCGAGACGCACGCACAACCCCTTCCCGCGACTACGTCATCTCCAGGCGACACAAACAGAATCGTACTTCGCGCCAAGGATTTGCTGGATGTGATTACTGCCTTGACAACTAATCTGACACCTATCAGCGAGAAAACGTGTATTGATTATGGTATGTCACAGACTCCAAACATTGATTTACACAGACAGTGACGCATCTAAGTAAACTCGTTCCACTGCATGAAAACGTTCGTGTTGTTGTCTTTTCAAAACAGTTTGCTGTTCTTTAAGCATGCACACTAGCCACATCGCTAATGTTAGCAGACCTTACAAAAGATAGCCAGCAAGTTAGCGAGCGGCTAATAACAATTTGCCAAGCAGCGCATTTTTGCTGTCTTTAATCTATTTTCGTATTATATTCTGCCGGGTGTTTTGTTACGAAACCAAGAACTTTGAACGATGCATCTTTTCGCTGTTACATTATTTTCCTCCTCTCTGGGAACACAGGACATAAGGCGGTTCTTTGCACCGACATCAACCAAACCTGCAGTGCAGAAACCAGCCCGAAATGGAAGCATCAGCACAGAGGAAGAGAAGAAGAAAAAGAAACCCGTTTCCTCTGATGTGGACGTGAAGAAGAAAAAGAAAGTGTCTCCCAAGGCAAGAAAGTCGTGTGATGCCCCATTCCAACGGGTTGTAGATTGATGTTGTCTGATTCTTCATGACTTTGTGTTCATTGTGGTTAATGTGCTTCAGGTGACAAGCCCCAAAACACAGGAGAAACAGAAGGACAGGGAGAAGAAACGTAAGAAGCACGCAGTCATAGAATCAGGTAAGAATGGCCTCTCCATTACCTCTCTATTATCTGTACTATGACAACGATAGTCATTATCAAACTGTTAGCTTTTCATCAACTGTTATCAACAACTTGCCATGTTCTTCACATACCCTGTGTCTCTACTTCATCATACATTTCTGTCTTTCTGTCTGCCACAGACTCGGAGGAGGAGCCAGAGAGAAAGCAAAAGAAATCCTCCAAAGGGAGCCAGAAGACCAGCAAGGCAGACCCACTTCCCAAGAAGGATCCTGTGCAGTATGTCTCTGAAACAGGTGATGTGGACTCATGTTATCATCGCAGTGCAACACACACATACAAGTACACTAGGAGTTGGATACTTCAATTTTGTCTTGAGCACTTGTCAAGTGCCAAAAAAGCCTGTCTTATTTCAGCTCTTATCAAGAGGGAACTTTTCCTGGCTGTTCTACAGAATAACTTGCCTGCTATAAGTCAAGGAATGATGTTTTGGTAATTGGGATTTATTTTGATCGGTTATTTCTCCTTTTTTGGTCGTAGACTCAGACAGTGACAACTTTCTGTCCTTGAAGACTTCCAAACCCAAGGAGAATGGCATTGCCAAACGAACAAAGACGGATGCAGAGAAGACTCGTACAGGGGCCAGGGTGGGGATGAAGTCTCCTGTTAAGGCCTCCTCCCCCCAGGGGAAAAAGGGGGTGAAATCCCCTCCTGTCACCTCTAAGTCAACCCCACCTCCTCAGCCCAAACAAACCCCCACCTCAGTGCTGGACTACTTTGGCAGTGCGAGTGTGCACCGCTCAGATAAGAAGCTGGTAGCAAGCACTAAAAGGAAGGCTGTGAGTGTTCAAGCCTTCTTTTATTTATTTTTTAAAACATTTTTTCTTCATCCCTTCTTTATTTATTCTCTCCCCCTCACTTGTCTCTCACTTACTACTTCTTCATCAAAAGCAGTCTTGGCTTTCTTTGAGTATTATACATTGAACCTGAGGCCAGTTCTCCTTTCACTGGCCTATCAAACAGTGATCCTGTATAAATGCTCAGAATTGCCGCTCACTGACTGCGTGCAAATCAGATGGTGTGTAATAAAATCCATCTCTCCTCAGCCAACTCAGGACCCAGATGATGTGATGAGTGATGAGCTAATCGCCAGACAGCTGCAGATGGATGAGGACATGGAGGTAGGCAGACCTGCATTAAAGCTACTTGTTTGCTGTACTACTAATCTATTAAAGCCCCAGGAAACTTGGCTTGAAATAGTTAAAATGAATATATGATATCAAAGTTTAGTGTCTAATTAAGCATCCACAAACATCTGAGTGAAAATAAACGTTCAGAAATATTACAAAACCTAGTTCAAATGAGTGGGGGGTTCAGAACAGTGGGGTTGAATTGGGCGTGGTATTTTCTGAGATTTATGACGCAGAGAATTCATTAATCCATTAAAAAAATGCACGTCAGTTGTCCCTCCCCCAACAGGTGCAACAGCTTGACAGTTTGACATGGGCGGAGCTATCAATCGTGTCAGGATGTCAATCAAATCCTGATCTGACACGCCTACACAGTCCTGAGAAATGGTCTAAACAACTAAATGAGCTGTTTTTGAACTAAGTTTTCTAATATTTCTGAAAGTTTATTTTCACTCAGATTTTTGTGGATGCTTAATTAGACACTAAACTTTTATATCATATATTCATTTTTACTATTTCAAGCCAAGTTTCCTGGGCCTTTAACAAAAGTGGCTACGTGTGTAAGCATGAAACGGTGTGATCCATATTTTGGTGTCGGCACCTCACCCTCTAACGCTTTCTTCTTCCTCTCACTATGACTCACTCAGCTGGAAAACCAGGTCCATGATGACGAGACGTTTGCCAAGACACTGGCCATGCTGGACGAGGAGCCTCATAACAAGAAGGTGACAAACACAACCATACAAACATACATGCACTTCCTATATATACCATTGGTTGTTATGTATAATTTTGTGTGTGTGTCCTCATCCAGGCTCGTAAGGACTCTGGTGAGAAACGAGGGCTAATCACATCACCCAAAAGGAGCACTACAGACTCTGCTGCCGGCAGTACAAGCAGCCCATCAAAGACCAACAGGACGGGCAATATAACAGAGGATGTCATCAGTCCATCTCCTAAAAAGAACCCCGCCCCTGTCAAAGCCAGCTCCAAACTGTCTATGATGAAGAGAAAGGATGATGAGAAAGTGGAGAAGAGCAAAACTCCCATTTCACCCATGAAAATTAAAATCTCTCCCAAAAAGGAACCCCTTACTCCGACAAGCACAGACAAGAAGTTCACACCCAAAGCAGTGGGAACAACACCCACCGCACTTAAACCATCCCCCAAGAAACCAGAGGTGAGCGGTTCATTTGCCATACCTTGAAGGAAAAAAAAAAATCTGTCAGTTGAAATGAAATATACTGAAAAGATGTGGTGCATATCCTCGTCTGACCAGAGCACGAGTTCTAGTCCTGATTACATGGAGAAGAAGAGGGCCAATTCTTCAGCCTACAGGAGCTACCTCAATAGAGATGGACCACGAGCACTTGGCTCCAAGGAAATGCCCAAGGTAATACATATAACCGCTACATACAACACAAAGGGTCTGCAGCTGATCCTGACCTTTTGATGTGTCATTTGCACTGGATTTGTCTCTTGCTTTATCACAAATGGTATATTATGGTGTGTTTGTGTTTCCCAGGGAGCAGACAACTGCTTGGAGGGCTGTGTGTTTGTACTGACAGGCGTCATGGAGTCCATTGAGAGGGACGACGCCAAGGCCCTGATCGAGCGCTACGGAGGCAAGGTGACAGGCAACATCAGCAAGAGGACCACCTACCTGGTGCTGGGCAGAGACAGCGGAGCGTCCAAGACCGAGAAGGTGACAAACCTGAGATCACTTACAAACCAGGCAGACGGATTTGGATTTGGAGACTTCTTGCCTCTCTCATTTTACACTAAAATTTGCTGTCTGTCAAGTCACTCAACCCTGGGCCTCTTCTCTCTCTTCACCTGCTTACCTTCTCAAATTCCACTGCATCTGTCCTCTTATTCGGTCTGTGTTCTTTGAGTTTTCATTTCATACTTATCCATCTTCTCGCTAATGTTACGCCATGCAGATTATTTTTTATTCTGCCATAAACTGTGTTTGTTCAGTTTTATACTCTCTCTCTCTACCTTCACTGTCCAGGCGGAGAGTCTTGGTACCAAGATCTTGGATGAGGATGGCCTGTTGGAGCTGATCAGAACCAAACCAGGGAAGAAGTCCAAGTATGAGATCGCTGCTGAGGCTGAGGTCAGCACACACATATCTACCTTGATCAGGATATCATGCTCTGCTTATTAGAAATTGGTTTCATAGGTGGCAGTGTCATTTGTGTCATTTGTTCATGCATGTAAAGTTTAATATGGTTTTGACACATTGTTTCTCTTCTGTTTGTTTTGGGTTTTCTTTCATCTCACACAGAGCAAGGCCTCTAAGAGCAGGACTCCTACCAGCCAGCCCTCAAGGAGCACCCCTCGTGCCCAGAAAATCTCCCCTTCCAAAGGCAACTCCAGGTCCCCTCAGACCCCCAGCCCATCCAAGACTGGGGCCAGGGCCCAGGGCCGAGGTGGCAGGGCTGGCGACAGCGCCACTCCTCCTGGGAGAGGCTCGGCTTCTGAGGTACGAAGGGGGCTCAGCCTTTCCTCATCCTCCACCCCAACCCCATCCTCCCCATCACAGACCGGAGAGGGTGCTAGTCTGCTGTGGGTGGACAAATACCGCCCCCGCTCTCTGAAGGCTGTGATTGGCCAGCAGGGGGACCAGAGCTGTGCCAATAAGCTTCTACGCTGGCTGCAGAACTGGCACAGGCACCACAGTGGGGGTGCCAAACCACCAGGTAGGAGAGAGAGTGTTTGTGTTTGTTGAGAGTAACCAAAGCTTATTTAGTTTCAGTGAATGTCAGCTAATAAAAGATTGTACTTGTGTGTAACACTTGGACTGTTTTGGACTGTTTCTTGCTCCACAGTGGCAAGGTTTGGCAAGTTTGGAGGAGGGAAAGATGATGGATCATCGTTCAAGGCTGCCCTGCTGTCTGGACCCCCAGGGGTGGGGAAGACTACCACGGCTGCCCTGGTCTGTGAGGTCAGTCTACACACACACACACACACACACACACATTAAGAGAACGCTCATTTTGGTCATCCTTGGTTGTTTTCAAGGATTTGTTCATTAGCTATTTTTTTTATATATTATGTGTGTGTGTGTAGGAGTTGGGCTATAGCTACGTGGAGATGAATGCCAGCTGTACACGTAGTAAGAACAGCCTGAAGGAGGTCATCGCAGAGTCACTCAACAACACTAGCATCAAGAACTTCTACACAGGTACAGTCTCGTTCTCGTTCTTCTATTTTTCTGTCCTTCTCTCTTATCTCATGCAACTTTCAACCTACGTGTTTACAGATAAGCAGATTTGTGTGTGTTGTGTAGGTACATCTCAGACAGTGAGCAGTAAACACGTCCTGATCATGGACGAGGTGGATGGCATGGCTGGCAACGAGGACCGCGGAGGAATACAGGTACACAAACACACACCTCTCCCTTAGTCTGGTTAGATTCTCACGTTTCACAACGAGGTCGGAGCGAGGTTCATTCTTTTTCTTCACTTTTGTTGTTAAAAGTGAAGAAAAAGAATGAACCTCGCGAATGAACCTCGAGAGAGCTGAAAAAGAAGGTGCATATCATATTTGTTATCAAAGGGGGCAACTCACATTGAAAGATATCAATTATTTTGCGTCCTCTGCCTCTGACCTCTTGTAGGAGATGATTGGCCTGATCAAACAGTCCAAGATCCCCATCATCTGCATGTGCAACGATCGCAACCACCAGAAGATCAGGTCGCTGGCCAACTACTGCTTCGATCTGCGCGTCCAGAGACCTCGGCTGGAGCTGATCAAGGTACACACACACACTCTGACCCACCTTACACCCCCTTTACCGACGTTAATGGATAGTCAGGATTATTATTCTAATAATGATGACAGCAGCTTCCTACTCCTCAGCGGTTATCTAAGACAACTTCTTCCCCTGGTTTCAAAGAGTGAATACAGGTGCAGCTCAATAAATTAGAATATCGTGGAAAAGTTAATTTATTTCAGTAATTCAATTCAAAAAGTGAAACACTCATATATTATAGATTCATTACACACAAAGTGAAATATTTCAAGCCTTTATTTGTTTTAATTTTGATGATTATGGCTTACAGCTAATGAAAACCCAAAATTCAGTATCTCAGAAAATTTGAATATTGTGGAAAAGTTCAATATTGTAGACTCACGGTGTCACACTCTAATCAGCTAATTTAGGGCGTTTTCACACCTGAAAGTCCGGACCAAGGTCCAAACCAAGGTTCATGTTTTTGTTACATTGTATACATTTGATCCGGTTAGTTTTGGTTTCACATTGCAATTTTGCGAGCGCACTAAAGACCTTTGGATGACATACCTACGTCCTGTCGTCATCACCTACGTGGGCTGCGTCTCTCTATACTTGACATTGATTGGTTTGTAGAGGGGCGTGCGTCTGACGTCGGCGCGTTGTCAATTCGGCGGATAGCCTTTTCCGTTTGAATGAAATGAATGAACAGATTCATTTCGTTGCCACTATACAGTCCCTCCAGGATGTTGCGATCGCAATAATTAACGCAAATTAAACTAATTGCCTGAATACTTACAAGAGCTTCCATTTTGCCAAAAAATACCCCGCAATATTCCCGCATAAAACGGTCAAATTGGCACAATGCTTCCACATTAATACTCCTACATGTTCGGGAGGTTGTTTTTTTTATTTAAATATGCAATTTGCACCATTTGATTTCTTGTTATCCTGAGCCTTTGATAGGACAATGCCGGAGTGGCCAATCGGGACGAATCCCGGTGGGCCGGTGGGTCTTTGGGCCGGTTGGACGGGCCGCACCGCGGTGTAGCCTAATCATTTTATAAACTGTTCAAGTTGATTTGCTGCTAACAGGTCGGTGACTAGTTAGATGTGCGTTCTCAGCTCCGGACCTCTCTCTCCTTTTCTCTGTGTCAAACTGACAGCACTGACAGACCTGACAGATTAGAGCGGGACGGGAACGTGACGGGTCAACTAATGATGTGATGGCAAATTGTAGATATGCTGCATTGCAGCCTAAAGGGAAAAAACAAACACAAATAATGTAAAGAAAACTAGGATTAAAAAGGAATGAAATACAAAGAAAGGCACTAGACAGAGATCATGTGTAGTATAGTTTTCAGCCGGCGGCCCCGGGAGATATTAATGTGTTACGATTACTAGTGGGCAGTTTACAATGTTTTGGGGAGGATGGGGGGCTCGACATTTTCATCGATTCCTGCTGTTTTACCACAAGATACCACGAAAAATATCCCAAATTGCATCGCAATTTTTTATAAAAGCCGCTGCAAATTCAATCATATTGGGCCGCAATAATCAGGAAAAAAAACTCTGCGAAATCCTGGTGGGACTGACTATAGTATTATTATTATTATGGCATTACTACCAGCAGCACGTCATGCAAAAATTATATCGTCGCCGACGATACCCTGCCTCAACTTCCTGTAATTGGTCCGAAAGTTCGAACCATCCAAAAAAGTGTTTTCACACTGCAAGAACCGAACCTTGGTTCAGTTTGATCCGGACCGAGACCACCTCTTTTGGTCGGACCAAATTCTGGTCCTTTGGTCCGGACCATGGTCCGAGGCACCTTTCACACCTGCCATTTTGGTTCGGACCAAACTGAAAAGTCCGAAGGTCCGGACCAAACAAGGTAGGTGTGAAAGCACCCTAACTCAAAACACCTGCAAAGGTTTCCTGAGCCTTTAAATTGTCTCTCAGTCTGGTTCAGTAGGCTACACAATCATGGGGAAGACTGCTGACTTGACAGTTGTCCAGAAGACAGTCATTGACAGCCACAAAAGGTCATTGCTAAAGAAGCTGGCTGTTCACAGAGTGCTGTATCCAAGCATATCCATAGAAAGTTGAGTGGAAGGAAAAAGTGTGGTAGGAAAAGGTGCACAAGCAACAGGGATAACCGCAGCCTTGAGAGGATTGTCAAGCAAAATCCATTCAAGAATTTGGGGGAGCTTCACAAGGAGTGGACTGAGGCTGGAGTCAGTGCATCAAGAGCCACCACGCACAGACGTGTCCAGGACATGGGCTACAACTGTCGCACTCCTGAACCAGAGACAACGTCAGAAGCGTCTTACCTGGGCTAAGGAGAAAAAGAACTGGACTGTTGCTCAGTGGTCCAAAGTCCTCTTTTCAGATGAAAGTAAATTTTGCATTTCATTTGGAAATCAAGGTCCCAGAGTCTGGAGGAAGAGTAGAGAGGCACATAATCCAAGTTGCTTGAAGTCCAGTGTGAAGTTTCCACAGTCAGTGATGATTTGGGGTGCCGTGTCATCTGATGGTGTTGGTCGACTGTGTTTTCTCAAGTCTAAAGTCAACGCAGCCGTCTACCAGGAAATTTTAGAGCACTTCATGCTTCCTTCTGCTGACAAGCTTTATGGAGATGCTGATTTCATTTTCCAGCAGGACTTGACACCTGCCCACACTGCCAAAAGTACCAATAACTGGTTTAATGACCATGGTATTACTGTGCTTGATTGGCCAGCAAACTCGCCTGACCTGAACCCCATAGAGAATCTATGGGGTATTGTCAAGAGGAAGATGAGAGACACCAGACCCAACAATGCAGACGAGCTGAAGGCCACTATCAAAGCAACCTGGGCTTCCATAACACCTCAGCAGTGCCACAGGCTGATCGCCTCCATGCCACGCCGCATTGATGCAGTAATTCGTGCAAAAGGAGCCCCGACCAAGTATTGAGTGCAACATACTTTTCAGAAGGCTGACATTTCTGTATTAAAAATTATTTTTTTGATTGGTCTCATGTAATATTCTAATTTTCTGAGATACTGAATTTGGGGTTTTCATTAGCTGTAAGCCATAATCATCAAAATTATAACAAATAAAGGCTTGAAATAGTTCACTTTGTGTGTAATGAATCTATAATATATGAGTTTCACTTTTTGAATTGAATTACTGAAATAAATTAACTTTTCCACGATATTCTAATTTATTGAGCTGCACCTGTATATACATATAAAATGTATATAAAGTGTATATAGTAATGCATGCTATCTTTCTAAACAATGTAATTATTGCAAGGGGAAATGATGAATATAACATTCACTCAGTCATCTTCCATGTCCTCTCTCTACATCTCATCTCACCCAACCCTCCACTCTCCCTTCCTCTGTTGCTTTTCTCTCCTTTTTCTACCTCACTTCCTTCCTTTCTTCTTTTTCCTTCCCTTTTTCAGGCAGCCATGATGTCCATAGCCTTCAAGGAGGGCCTCAAGATCCCGCCCCCAGCCCTCAACGAAGTAATCCTAGCCTCCAATCAGGATGTCCGACAGGTAAAGAAACCAGAGGATCATAGACTTGAACTCATACTGAGAAGGAGGAAACGCTGTCCAGGGCCAGACACGTCTCTCGACTACAGTCACCGCTAAAGCTGCCCCCTTCCCCCCCCTCTACCTTCCTTTTCTCTGCTCTCTCACCCTTCTGTCTCTCCTTCCCCCTGCTGCCTCTTTTCTCCCCTCCCCAGGTGCTCCATAACCTGAGCATGTGGTCGGCTAAGGACAAGGTGATGACGTACGATCAGTGCAAGTCTGATGCGGCCAGTGCCCGCAAGGATTTGAAACTGGGGCCTTTCGACGTCTGCAGGAAGGTGTTCGCCTCGGGGGAGGAGACCGCCCACATGAGCCTCATAGACAAGTCAGACCTCTTCTTCCACGACTACTCACTAGCGCCCCTCTTTGTCCAAGAGAACTACTTGCATGTACGACCAGCGGCCGCCTGGTGAGTTTTATTTTTCTACTTTGTATTTCTTTTTCTACTTTTTTGAACATGTGTTGCTAAAAGGTTAACATGTAATTGTTTCCCCGTGCGTCTCTCTCTCCGTCAGTGGTAATCTGAAGTCCCACCTAGTGTTGCTCAGTAAGACAGCTGACTCAATCTGCGATGGAGACCTGGTGGACAGACAGATCCGCTCTAGACAGAACTGGTCGCTGCTGCCCACCCAGGTAACACACACACACATCTTGAAATTAACAGTAGCAGCAGCCATTTCTTGATGAGTTTTGGTGGGACCCAGGTTCAAGGTCCCGTCACAGCAATCCCCCCCCCATCACAAAAAAAATCAATTCCTCCAGCCACCTTGGCAGGAGGTCAGCCTCTGCTCACTCAGCCTTTTTTTACTTCATACTTTGGACGCTGTCAGCTTGAAGGTTGGTTTCTGAACGTACTTGACACTGTGGCCATTTGACGGAAGAGTTTCATATCTAGAATGCCTTGCTTGAGGAGCTTAGGCTGGCAACCTCAGTGTCATCATTTAAAATACTTCTTAAAACACATTTCATTGCATTTACTTTTTTTGCATTTGTATGTGTGTGTGTAGGCCGTCTATGCCAGTGTGTTACCAGGGGAGCTGATGCGAGGCTATATGAACCAGTTCCCCACCTTCCCTAGCTGGTTGGGCAAGCACTCCTCCACCGGCAAACATTCCCGCATCGTGCAGGAGCTGGCGTCACACATGAGTCTGAAGTGGGTAGCACACACACCTTTGGTTTCAGCTGTTTCCTTACACATACGTACACACACGACACGTCTCTGGCCATAGCGATGATGTAGTAGGTAGGTGCAGCAGAGTACCATTGGCAGCACGCTTGGAACACATCCTTGACCAATCAGATTGCTTGGCTGAAACTATCCGCTGGATAATACTATATTAGCCACGCCATATCAATAGCATTGTGTCCCTACTGTCAGTGCTAATCCTAAGCACACGCAGACTTCCTCCTTGCCTCTTGATAGTAATAATAGTAATTTTAACTTCTCTTCCTCTTTCTCTACTGTTTTATTTCCTTCCCTCCCTCCTCTTCCTTCTCTCCTCTCTTCCCTCCCCTTCTCCCCCCCCCAGGACGTTGAGCAGCAGACAGGCAGTGAACCAGGACTACCTGCCCTACCTGCGGGGGGCGCTGCTGAGCCCTCTTCAGAGGCAGGGAGCCGAGGGCGCCAGCCAGGCCGTGCAGCTGCTGGACGACTACCAGCTCATCAAGGAGGACGTGGACAACATCATGGAGATCAGCGTCTGGGGTGGACAGCCCGACCCCTACTCTAAACTGGACCCCAAGGTCAGCAGGGAAGAGCAGGATGTGTTTGGGTTGGGAACGAAAACAAAGATGATAAAATACTCTGATCATCAGCTCAGACAGTTTTGCTCATGAGAATTGCTCATTTAACATCAGTTGAGATTGAATATTAGGAAATCAATGCTACCCTACCCAACATGCCTCAGATGGTATCCTCATCTGTCAGCATTTGCTAAATCCTACACCCGTCTAACACTATTTAGTCAATTTATTAGTCAGTCTTATTTCTTCAAAATATTTCAGATATATGAAAAGTCAGAGGTATCGTGGCCATGCACAATTCTGACACCGCCCCGTCCGTCGTCTCTTCACAGGTGAAGGCAGCCTTCACACGGACGTACAACCGCGAGGTCCACCTGACGCCCTACTCCCTGCAGACGGTCAAGAAGGGCCGCCGCGGAGCGGAGTCTGAGCTGGCAGGAAACGAGATGGACCCTGACTCTCAGGAGCCCGAGGAGGAGGAAGATGTCACAGTCGACGCCATGGTCAAAGTAAGAGCAGTCAAACTGCAGACAACAGTGATTTACAAACATTTCATCATGTTCCCATTCACACACACACACAATATACCTTTTTGTAATTTGTGTGTGTGAGCATTTGGAGCCTTGTGAATTTGAGGAAAAATACAACAAGGCCTTAAAAGTTTTTCAAAATGAATGGTTGGCCTTCAAAGTACTTTTTTTTTTTTTTTAAATATAGCACCCAAATTCATTGATATGCCTCAGCTCTCTGGACCAGGATTTCTTGTCCTTTGAGTCCTTGAATTTCACCAAACAAGACCTTAAAAGTCATCAAAGTCCTTGAATTTGATTTAAGGACTTGGTTGAAGTTTGTATGTTTCATATTGGGATAGTTAACCATCCAGGCAGCAGAATAACAGGAGGAAATGTTTAGTTTTATGGTGATCCGTAGGAACAAAGTTTGAGAACAGGCAAAGACCAACGGTTGTTAAATATGTTGTTGAAGCTGTTTTCATAGCAGGCATCTGTTCATATCTGATCACTTCTCTGTCTCTTTTTGCTCCATGCAGCAGAAGAAGGCCAAAGCCACCAAGGAGTCCAAGAAGGAGAAGACAGAGGATTCTGGGAAGGGCAAAGGGAAGGGCAAAGGGAAGGGCAAGGGCAAGGCTAAGAAATGAGCTATGACCAGTGGAGGAAAAACGACGTCTTTGTCTGCCCCTCCCCAGAGACTAATGATTTCTTTGCACTTCCTCTTAAGGCATTGTTGCTTCAAAGAGCCTTGCAAAGTAGAGAAACTGGTTGAGTCCTAAATTGTAAACGACAGGTAACCACAGTCCCTCACCCAAACATTCCATTTCTGCTTCCTGTAATGTCTCCGGCAGAATGTCTCTGCACTGAGCACATGATGATATTCTTGATCCACTTTCCATCCAGTATCATGTCAGCAACATGTCTGCTCCTCTAAAGTAATGTGTGCCTCAATGGGAGTGTAGCCTCTTTCTAGAGCCAAGTGTTGGCCCTGTAAATAATGCAACTGTAGTGTAAAAGACTTTACTTTTTTACTACTACAATGGAGCTCTGTACAACAGTAATACTTTTGCTTTCTTTAGTGAGCACTTTTGATGAACAGTTAACCAGAGAACTCACTAACTTTCCTGTACATGGCAATTTTGGAAACATTTCATGAGGATTAATAGAGAAATGTCAAGCCCATCAGTGTCAATGATTGATTTGTTTGTCCTGTATTATGAGTGAAAGGCAGCCATAGTCCAGAATGGTGCCAATCATTACACCACAGTACATATTACACCACGGCAGGCGACACTAACAGACCAATAGACACTGGTGTTTATTTTTAATTGCATTTAAAATTTAAATGCAATTTCTTCTATTTTGATCTTAAAGATGAGAGTTTGAGATCACATCGCTGTACGTCCACACTTGGGTGTGCTGTATTAGCTGCATTACTTTTTACCTATTCTTCCTCTACTTAACATTGCTTGTATCCAGACTACGTACATTTGTGATCATAATGTGAGGTTGACCACCTCCATATCAGGATTTGAAGATCCTATAACTGCGAGTAAAATCTGCTTAATTTAACCAACTATGGTACTAGGAAGGTCAGCACCATTTAATAGGGAAACCATCTTGGGAACTGTACGGCTAGTCGATTAGTCTTGAAGATGCTGCCACTGATGCAGCTTTTTATAGGAAAGGCTTTTAAATCACATTTGGCGATAGCAGTCGCACCAGGGATTACATCCAGTATTAAGACATTTGTTAAGATACTAGATGCAAACGGCAAGCCTGACTTTGCCTCTCAAAAAGTCTAAGGATGGAATCAGACTTTAAGATATCTATAAAAATGCTTTCAAGAAATCCTCATGAGTGGTACGCAATAGAAAGTCTAAGACTCAACATAGCAACAGCAAAATGTCTAAAAACGGTTAAAGGTCCTAGAGCAGTGGTGTCCAATCATGTGCCATGGAGGGCCAAGAGTGCACGTTTTCACTCCAACCAAAGACTACACCAGGTGATTTTGCTGATTAACTTCAACCAGAGAGGAGGGACTAATCAGCAAAATCACCTGGTGTAGTCTTTGGTTGGAGTGAAAACGTGCAGACTCTTGGCCCTCCATGGCACATGGTTGGACACCACTGTTCTAGAGAGATGTTTATAAAGTGCAAAAACTAACAATTTAAAAAGGCATATTTAGCCAAAGGCTAAAGTTGAGAGGAAGGTCAAATTGCTTGATTAATCCCAAGAAAGGTCAAAAAAACAATCACAATCCAGTAAAAACGTTCAGAGAGCAAAATGACAAATTACTGAGGTAAAGATGAAGTTCAAAGAAGATGGAAAGGATCCGAGACTTGGAAATACAATTACAGGCCACTGGTAAAATGACAAATAATATAAGACAAACTTCTCAAGAAACAATAGAACTTTACTCTGGTCAGAATTAAGAGCAACATCCTTTTGTAGGTACAAAGGCTGACGAGCGTCTTTGCTTGAATCATCAGTTTGATCCAGACGCTGCAGGACCTAATGACCTTGGTGGACACTTTCAACCTGAACTGAAAATAAGTGTCTGGATAGAAACCTTCCATTCCACCCATCAAAGACATCTCCATGTCTCACTGCCTTCTGTCTCTTACTCATGGTGTTAGTCACAAAGGTGCAAAAGTTCCTGGGGCTTCACTGGAAAGTCATTGTAAAAAAAAAAAAGGGTATGGAGTTTGCAAAGTCCAGGTAATTGAAATATTTTCAAGAGAACGGATGGATGGACACAGGTTTCTTACTGGTCCTTTCACCTAAATATACATGGCATTTTTTATTTAATTTTCTTGACATTTTGTGGTTATGAGCAAATTGAGCATCTTTTGCATCATCACTATTCTGTTACTCTTAATATTTCCTCATACAAAACTATACTGTATACACAACTTCAAATATGTTATATTTTAAGTATTAAAACAGATACAAAACCTGTCACCCTACATTATTGGATGAATATTTACATTGGTATGTTTGTTTTTACATCAGTATTCCAGTTCATTAGGTTGCAAGTAGCTGGAACAATCTGAGATCTTCTTCACCTGTTTCACACTCAGAGTCTCAGAGCACATGGGACACACACTCTCTGTCTCCAACAGCCTGGACACAAAGAAAAAAAACAGACAAAGATCACCTACAATTCAAAACATTTTTTGGTTGTTGCGTATTAAAAGGGATAATACATTCAGTCTAGATGTGAATGTGAACAAGTCTCTCAAAAGAAAAATAGGAGTGCCAAGATTATCTTGATGGATGTTAACAGACAAAACCAGGTGCCCAATGACAGACTGACAGTGATAGTACCCATAGTGATTTTCTGGGGAGACTGGCACATTTTCTGGTTTGTGACCGACTGTTGCTCCAATTAACTAAATCTCATTGGGATGTACAAGCTTAAAAAGACGTCAGAGTCCACAGTCAGTCTCCCATTAATTGTCAATCAGGGATGTGACCAGAAGAAAAACAGGAATCTTCATTATTCATTGTTGTGTCCTTATATAAACTCACATCCCTGTCCATGTAGCAACTGCAGCTTTTGACTTCAGATTGACAACACAAATCGAGGCGAAACGAAGAACCTTGGTTCTCTAGTTTCACATTTTGGTGGAGAGTGTTCATGCTCAGAAATATGAATTACAGTGTCGATCATAGCAAAATGTGAATTCGGTTTAAAAGTGATCTTTTTCTTTAACTGGAATTGGGGTTATTGGTGAATGACTAAGACTACAATTATTAAGTTGCATGCATATCACTTACAGAATGAATTGCGAGTAGACCGCAGGGAATTCACAATGAGGACACACAGACCAATCCTCTTTCAGCATATGACGACCCTGGGGAAATGAAAAGGAGTTGGGGGATAGAGAGAATGACAATCAAGGACAGATAATGTGATAAAAAGTAGGAGACTATTTCAGTAAAAGTACAGTGTGTGTACATGAACAAGTCAGTGATTACGTGTTGGTGTTGTGTTTGCGTGCATACCGTGGCGATGCAGTAGGGCAGGTTGTTCTTGCAGGAGATACACAGCAGTTCGTTCTGTGGTAGTTGGAAGCCACAGAAGGGACATGGAGTAGTTTCCTCCTCCAGCTCTGACGTATCTGGCCGACTGGGGATGGAGAGAGATGGAGGGGATGGAGAGGTAAAGAGAATGGGCAGGGCAGAGAGGGATCGAGAAAGAATTGAAGGTAGAGCAGGAAAGATGTAAGAAAGAAGATGGGAGAGATAGATGGAGAGAAAGTGAGAGTGCAGTTGTGTTGAAAAGGAGGGAGGAAGTGGGGAAAGAGCACAGGAAGAGAGATTGCAAATGGTTAGCAGAAGGGAAAGGCAAAATAAAATGTCTGTAAGTAACAAAATAGTAGAGGTGAGTACATGCTTGTCCCTTACCGAACCATGGCCTCTATCTTCTTCCTGTACTTGGGATCGATCTTGTTGCGGTACTCTGGTCTCATCAGCATGGCGGCAAAGCTGAAGGCCGAGTTCTTCAACCCAGCACGGTGACACTCGATCACCGCCGACGTCAGAATGGACACAATGTCTACACACACACAAACACATTTGTCTGCACACTCACATGCATTTGATGGGACTTTTTCATGTTTGTTTTTTTGTCATTTACATTACGTTTGAATTTCATTTAGATGTGGTGAATTTTCTCACGTGCAGTTTAGTTTGGTATTGGGAAATAAAGCCAAAAATGAATACTGTGTGTTAACTCACGTTCAGGAAACTTGCTGATGTTGTTGCTGACACGGATGAGCATGCGTGCACCCTTTAGGTGGTCACCTCTCTTTACATGGATCTACAGAACAATGTGTCATTTACAAAGTCAAGAACACTGCACTTATATAATACTGAGATGGAGATGCTATATAATTTAACACTGGATGAGTGAAATAAATCAAAATAGGTTTTTTTTCACACAAATGTTACTGGAGAAAAATGCACCATAACCACTGTGAAGAGCGCCCTCTTGAGTATGAATGGTATAGTAAACCAACTCATACCTTGTATTTCTTAAAAGATTTTACACATGTATTTGGCAAGCACTGCAATAAAGCTGTAATGCCCTACACGTTCTTTTGAGAGACAGATTACTGAACGGTACTTCAGTGATGCCTGACAGTCCTTGTACCGAGCCAATCCACCATCATGATTACAGTAAATATCATCCTCAAGCATCACTGGTGTGTGACAGAATGCAGCTGTAAGGACCTTGACCAGTATGTAGGAGTGGAGGATCATCAGATTGGTGGCCATCTCGGCAGGGATCTTAATCTTCTGGGCCTGCAGCTCTGTGTACATGCTGAACAGCACATCATGAGCATTACGGTAGTTCCCTGCAAGAGTAACACACACAGACAAATACAGAAGGAAAAGAAACACAATTAAGGTTATATCAAATGTGTTATAGGGTGCACTACTTCTTAGTCATGTGATTTGTTAATTTTTAACAGGGGGGATGGTCCAATGGGAGCACTAAACAGGAAACATGAAATATTTGCACTCCTGAAATAACCAGCAAAGGGAGTGGACTCTATGAATAAAGAACAAGTTTGTGTTCTCTGTGAAAACCATTATATTATTCTGACTCGACGGGGTGGCGCTGATGTAATTCCACTGCCCGATTAGCTCAGTTAGTAGAACATCAGACTCTCATGCTGAGGGTCGTGAGTTCAAACCTTATATAGTATTAGTTATCACCTCACTGTCAATTTTATTGGTGAATCATAATGAATCGATTCACTTCTATCGACGGCTTGAAAGAATCGGGTTAGTTAAAAGAGTCTGTCTTCCCATCACTACTGTGTGCCTCTGACCTCCGGGCGGTTTTAACTTTGCTGCGGGTGGGAGCGGGCGGTCAAAAAATAAACTGCGGGCCCCGGGATTTAGCTAGCGCTGTACACACAGCTCCACCTGCACACACAGCTCCACCTGCACACACAGCACTCTCTCATCCCCCCACAAATCGCCTACTGCATGTACCTGCACATTGCTCTTCCCTGGCGATGATGATGGCGGTGCGAGCAGCCTCCCTGTACTGCTGCAGCGCCATATATAGACGGAACAGGTACTTTGCATCCTAGGAAGGGGTGGAGACACAGTCAGCCAATTGCATTTCAGCATTACATTTTCTCTCTCGCTAAGCACAGCTGTACTGCCACACTGACATACAATGGTAGCTTTAAACACTTTCTACGTAAAGGCTTGATCTCATACTCAAAAGCATTAGTGGATACTATGCTCACTCAGATACTCACAAGGATGTACATAAACTATGACACACACATATACACACACATTAGTTGCCATTATGACTCAAATCCTCCACCTGACTGTTATATGCCAAAACATACAGTTTACAGCTCCTACTCCTTGCTCCTACTAACACAGATCTGTTAGCAGAGTGCCTATATCTAATTATTTTTATTAATACAGAAATAAGTGGGTAGGGCATCAGGTTTCAATTTGACTTGGGAAACATTCTTAAGTGCTTTGAGAGTAAAAGCTTTTGCTTATATAAATCCCACACTTTCAAATTCCATATGAACACGGGGACCTCAGGGCAAGAAGGTAGAGAATGGAAGAAAAGGACAATATGATTTCCTGTTGTTCTGACTGTTGACCAAATGAAGGCAGCGTCCGTGTGCACACACACACAGAAAAACACCTGCATATTACTCACTGAGAGACACTACACAGGCACCAGACAAGGAGAAAGAGAGATAGTGAGAAGAAGAATGAGTGGTAGAAAACCTAAATGTAGAAAACAATGGACTTAACACTGCATGGAGTTATTTAAAATAAAAGAATGAAAATATGTAGCTATCAATGTTACCTAAATAAGTTAAATACATGAGAAAGCTCCAGAGTTCCAGTGTTACCTTGGGCATACCATCACTGTCCCCCATCAGGTAATCTGTAAGCTGGCTGGTTAAAGCAAGGTCCTTGGCCTGGCCCACCTGGAACACACACACATACACTTGATACAATGCCCATATGCACACATCTATTGGGATATTCATAACTTCCATTTTGATCCCCACAACATTCTCACCGTCTCAATAGCCATCTCGACAGCCAGGTTTTCATCGGTGGAGGGACACTTCAGGAAGTGCTTCAGGGCCTGAGACAGATGGAGGGACAGAGAGAAAGAATAAACTGACCTACTTGCTCAATTAATACAGGAATGAATGGGGGCGGGGGGTGGATGAATGAATAGCTGAATTAATGGATAAATAAATGAATGACTGAGAGCTCATACTCTGCTGTACTGGCCACACTTCTGGAAGAACTTGCCAGCCTGCAGGTGTTTCTTCTCCCCCTCAAAGTAGAGAGCAATGCTCTGGTAGTCCTCCTGCGTCGCCTCAGAGCCTACAACACACACACAAACCAACATTCATAAAATTAACATTCAACTTATATTTATGCGCTATATGTTCTCTACACACACACACAGACTCACCGATGATGTCCGCGTAGACCTCCATCTGTCCGTGCTGCTGTGCCAGTTGGAAGGCTTCATCATTGCACTGGGACAATACCAGGAACTGGATTGCTGAGCCATAGTCATTCAGCCGCAGGAAGAACCTGGGACACACACACACACACACACACACACACACACACACACACACACACACACACACTGCACAGTAACTTGTCTGTGGTTTTATAATTTTCCAGTTTCTTCCATTATATTGATTCTCTCTCCCCTCCATCACCACACATACACATATTCCCCTACACTCATCCAAGGTAAGCACACCAAGAGGATCACATGTGGGTGTTGGAATACTCAGAATCTGCTCGCCCTAGGCAGTGATGACCGCACCATGAGCATTAGCAACCCAGAGGGGGACACCATCCGACAGGTGAATGGATGCACGCACGCACGCGCACACGCACACGCACGCGCACACAATAGATAAGGGAAGACTACAG
>JAXDDX010000007.1:9045000-9127500 GCA_034670405.1 Hoplostethus atlanticus
CTATGGTTCAGTCAGAAACTCTCGTCAAGAGTTTAGAACCCTTTATTGCACAAATGGTTATACAGTTGTATTTGGCTGTCGGCGGATAACTATGTGTCCTGCCTGAACTAACGTGATGCTTCATTGTGTGTGTGTGTGTGTGTGTGTGTCTTTTACCTGGATGCCCTGCAGTGACAAGCCCATGCCTACATTGCCACTCATGCGGTAGACTTGGATGGCCAGCTCCACCTCCATGTGGACCAAACAGGCTCGGCCCATCTCTTCCCAGTCCACCCCGCTGCCCGCAGACTTACACAGATCCCAGGCTTCAGGAAACCTGGGCAGGACACCACACAGACAAAAATACATATTCTACCCTGGTGTGTATCTCAGGCACTGCACTGTAGAAGCACATGCTTGCCCATAATTATAACCAAAAGTATTTTTCCAGTGATTGTACTTTTGTTCCTTATCGCTATTGAAGGCAATATTGAAATTGTTGTGCTCCACTGTTTCAAAATGTGCCTGTGTGTCATGTACAGTCATGCTTGAAAGTGTGTGAACCCTACAGGGGGTGGTCATTATTTCATGTAGCATAGAGGAATAACAAATCCTTATCTAAACCTCAAATCTTGGGAGGCGTTGGCTGGATGTGGGGGAGAATCAGGCTGGTAGGCTGGATCTCCCCTCCATCCAACACCGGCTGCAGCCAATTAAGGCTAATTGGACAACTACAGCCTGACTCATTTTTGTTTTTGTCTTTTCCAGTGACTAGCACCCACCGTAGAGACTGAAAAGCTGAAGACCTGATTGCTAGATTTATGTTGATTTACATGGTGGCCTGATTTTATTAAGTGTTAAGTGGAAAAATAAGAAAATGCAATTACAGCACTACTGTCCATATATCATGCTAAAATAAGACTACTACTATCTACTGGTACTTATCCTGGAATGGACTACGAAGAGGACCTCGGCCTGAGAACCAAATCTACACTGTATCCATGAACCCTTCTCTATCAGAAACATGCATGGTAGCTGTAGCATGGCTGACCTCCTGAGCATGAGGGCCTGAGAGAGCTGTTTGCTGAGCTCCTGGGGTGTATCTGACTGTGTGCTCGAGGGGTGATTGAGGAAGGAGTGTGTGCTCAGCGCCACTTCACTGGTCTTGCCGCTCGGCGTCTGGCATGTCAACTCCCCGTTGTACAACAGCAAAGGCTTCTGAGAGAGAAGCAATGTAGTGCTACCCACCAACACCACCTGGGGACCTGGGGAGAGATACACCAAGAGAGGATGAGAAAAAGAAACACCCTTCTATCGCTCTCCTTACTCTCTTTATTTTTCTAGCATCTTGCTTTTAGATGATTGTACTGTGGTAACAGGAAAAATTTAAAAGGTATTAAGGACCTGATGTTTGGACTACTTACTCTTGGCTGCTTGTAATTTTGACGCAAATTTAAGCTTATACTACTTTTGCACTCATTGTACATTGTTCTGAGCATCAGCTAAATGAGCTAAAAGAATGAAGAGGAGATGTAGGGTGTGAAACAGAGCTGTAGGTGAGAGATACACTTCACCATTTCACTGACGTGGCCACTTATCACCGATGGTGTGTGTTGATTATCTCCCTACCATATATGGTGGTTTTATGCAGGGCGTAGGTGTAGACCTTGTCATCGTCATAAGCTACAAACACTCCTCTGTCAGCGGGCCAGTTCTCCCACAGCACTCCTGTGATGGTGGGAGAGAAGTTGGGTAGTTCATAGCAGGAGTCTGTCGTCTGGATAGAGAGAGAGAGAGAGAGACACACACACACACACACAAAGATGATTCATTATATGACTTGCTTTCACATGCATCAGAGTCAAAAAGACCTGACACAGTCACATATCAGCTTAGTTCCAGTCAACAGCATCTTCAGCCTCAAACACTAACAGAGACTGGGGACTTTTACATGCACACAATTACTGTGTAGTAACCATATTAAGGCGATAGTTTGATTAAACGTTTACATTTTTTGAAGTCACATGATTTCCCCCTGGGTTCTGATGTATTTATATGATAGTTTACCCACAGAAGGATGTGACACAATGAAATCCAGCCTGCTGCCATTTCAAGTGTTTACATAGTCAAGTAATTTGAAAGGCTGAGCAGAAATTAGACTAAAAATGAGACTAATGCATTTACATGACAATTGCTAGAGTCAGAGCATTTCCTTCATCAGACTATTCGTGGGCAGGTAAACATACCCTGTAGCATGAATAACATCTGTTGGATTTGAAAGGTGTCACTCCTGCAACTCATGAAAATTATACTGAAGAGAGAATGAACTTGTTTACCATTATCTGTGTCACAATATTCTTATATTAACAGCAGTTATACAGAACTGTGTGTGAGAACAGTTAGAAAGGCCCTCCTGTAACTGGAAGGTCTCAGGTTTGATCCCAGCAGTAGCCATGTGTCCCGTCAAAGTGTCCTGGGCAAGACATAGAACCTCTACCTGTTAACTCGTAAGTCACTTTCGTTGTATTTCATCACTGTGTGTTTTTGCCTCTGCTTCTATTTTTTAATCACTTAATAAACTTGAACCTGTGTTTGGCATATGCATGCATACATGGGTGCTTCATGTGCATACTGACATTCCCGGGGGAGAGCAGGAAGCCACCATTCTTGTCATCGATGAAGACCAGGCGTGTGCCATTGGGGTCGGGGAACACCTTCCTCACGCCCACCGAGTGGCTGTAGCTGTTTACTGTCTGCCAGTCCTCCAGCAATACACACACCACACTGCCCGACTGATGGGAGAGAGAAACAGGGGGAAGGAGAACATTTGCAATGTTACAATTAACAAGTAGTTCTGTATATAGTTTGCCCTCTGATGTGATTTCAAAAATATCCAGTATCAGTGTGCCCATTCAAGGATACCCTGTAATGTTCATCCAAATTTAGTTGGCTGACTGAGGTGAGATGTGATGAGCCTTACATCAGTGCCATAGTAGACGAAGTCAGCAGTGAGTGCATGGCAGAGGATGCGACCTTTTCTGTCATCGTCTGGAAACAGTTTCATCTGCTTCTTCTCCTCCTGGTCCTCCCCTTCAATCTAAAACACACATGCAGTTGTACATTCACACAAGGGAAATCAAAAAAGCTGCGAAAGTATTAAGCCTATACACAATTGCTCGCTGTTGAGTGTGAAAGGAAACAAAGCACAAACACCCACACAAAAAGACAGACCACTCACCATGTGCAGCTGTACTTTTCCCTCAAACAGCGCTGCTGCGTAGTCCGAGTTGAGACACATACTGGCTATTGTCCCCAAGTATTCAATGTCCTTCAGCCTGTTAAAACCTGAGTGACACACACAAAAATAGTTTACTGAAACATATTTGCAGACACATTCATCCACCCATACATGAATGTATCAATACACACACACACACACACATCACACACACCAGGGTCATGGTCTACTAGGGCGTAGAACCAGGCTCGGTTATTCATTCCCACAGCCACATGGTACGGTCCCACTGCAATGAAAGTAGGCTCCACCTCGACGTCTATGGCCACAGGTTTCTCCTGAGAAACACATAGAATGAGAGAGAAATTCTTTACTGCTGTAATCGCTGTATTTCACTCTGGATAAGAATGTCAGTTAAATGCCTAAAATGCGAAAGCCACTCTGCCTAAGAGAATTTCATTGCATTGGCGTGTGTGTGTGTGTGTCCTCACCCCCTCCACCTGGTTGGAGACGGTGACCTCCAGCAGGGAGGTGAGGTAGGCCAGCCTGGTACCAAAGCTGTCCCCGAGGATAGGCAGCCTGGTCAGGAAGACATGGAGGGTCCCTCTCTGAGTGGACACCGCCAACAACTGGCCGTCATCTGTCCAGTTCAACTGGTCCAGACCTGGGGGAGGAGAGTGGGAGGGGGAGAGAGAGAGGTGGGAGTTGGAGAGGGAGAGGGAGAGGGAAAAAGAGCAGGAGAAAGGGAGCGAGGATGACATAATTTGAGATGACTCAGCTGCATTCAAAACAGCCCTTCAGCGCTGTGGTAGTATAGTGTCAGGACAGTGTCACCTTTAGTCTCGTCATCCAGATGAACTATGTTGCTGATGTCTTTAAGCTCAGCCAGCTCATGGATCTTAATGCTGCAAAGACACACGGAGACACATTCACAGCTTTAGCCTTTTGACATGGTTATCAATATACTGAACTGTCATTTTTTTCTCTTTGAAACCGTGTGTGTATACCTGTTGTCCCCGCAGGAGGCAGCCTTGTTTAAGGCCGGGGAGATGGCCACACTGTTGAGGCTGTCTTTATGGTTGTGAGCCTGGTACAGCTCCTGCCCTATCTCGCTGATGTGGGTGGAGATGACCACGAAGTAGCCATGGGAGAAACCAATCAGTATATACCCATCACCATACCTGGAGGAGAAGGAGGGGCGAGAGAGAGAGAGAGAGAGAGAGAGAGAGAGAGAGAGAGAGAGAGAGAGAGAGAGAGAGAGAGAGAGAGAGAGAGAGAGATTTGTTAAACTAAATTTAACAAATATCTAATTTCCATAATTCAATGCCAATCTTTGGTTGTCTGCGTGAGTGTGTGTGTGTGTGTGTGTGTGTGTGTGTGTGTGTGTGTGTGTGTGTGTGTGCACTACCAGCGGTAGGAGACAATGCTTCCATAGCGAGGCTGGAAGGCCAGTTCTATGGGGTTTTCAGGGTCATTGAGGTTGAAAAGAAACAGGGTCTTCTTCCCCACAGACACACTCACCTGAGGAGTCAAAGGTCACATGAGGGTGTGATGACATCATTCCTACCTCCTAAATCTCCATCCTTGACTCACATGAAGTCATGGAAGTACAGCACAAATGGATAGCATGTATGCCAAATTATTTTTTTGTTTTACCTAATAAACCCATGGGGATCATTCAAATTTAATTTAAACAGAAATCTCTATTACGCACTCTATTGCACGTTGTAGATTAGTCTTCAAACCATTATTTCACTTTTGTTTCAGTTTGCTGACCTTCATGAGCAATCCACCTCCATTTTAAGTCATTTTCAAAATGAAAGCAAGTGGCTATTGGTCAATACACAAATACACAACACACAAACTTTACAGTGCTCTCTCCTGGAGAAGACCTCTCATCTGTCTTCATCACAGAAAAGTAAATGTCAGCAGGCTCACTGCGCAGCGATGTCTGGCAAAATGAAAGAGAGAAAGAAAGACAGAAAGGTTTACCAGGTGTTCTTTCTTATCTCCTATTTCCTATTCAGCCTCATCTCCTTGCACTGACATGCTGCTGTCTTTAAAAAAAACCTTTTCTATCTTCTCTCCTCAGCTCTTATTTCTTTACCTACCATTTCTCTATCACACATCGTCATTCTATGATTACTCACAGTATTTACTATTGGTTGCTTGTAATGTTGGTGATCTGGGAATTGAAGCTAGTCAACTTATGCACTCATCTTAAATCCATCTGGATAATAACCTCAGCTAAATGGCTAAAATGTCAAAAATCTATTCACTAATAATTTGTCTCTACACATGCAATGAATCTTTCCTCTCCAAAGAGCAGGTCTGATTATAAAAGAGATTCATGGACAGCCAAGGTGTGTGTGTGTGTGTGTGTGTGTTTGTGCATCCATTCACCTGTCGGATGGTGTCCCCCTCTGGGTTGCTAATGGTCATGGTGCGGTCATCACTGCCTAGGGCGAGCAGATTCTGAGTATTCCAACACCCACATGTGATCCTCTTGGTGTGCTTACCTAGGATGAGTGTAGGGGAATATGTGTATGTGTGGTGATGGAGGGGAGAGAGAATCAATATAATGGAAGAAACTGGAAAATTATAAAACCACAGACAAGTTACTGTGCAGTGTGTGTGTGTGTGTGTGTGTGTGTGTGTGTGTGTGTGTGTGCATTTGTGTATTACCTAGCACAGGAATCTTGCGTGAGGTCTGCTGGTTGTAGATCAACAGGTTTCCTTTAGCTGTCCCAACTGCCAACAGTGGGCTGGTCTTTGACCACAAGATGAAGGACATCTGATCTCTACTGGAAGCAACAAAAGCAGGAAGGAAACCAGGAATGTCTAGTTAAGAATTGGAGGTGATCATCAGTTACTCCAGTGCTAATGTAGTCTATAAGAAACTGGCAGTGGCTCTGTTGAACAACACAGGTTGGAATTAGGGATGCACCAATGCTGGCATCAGATATCAGACCAATACCAGGCTAAAGCAGGGTATCTGTATCACAGAATGTCACCAATACTAACATCTGATTCCAAGAGCCACGTGCAACATGTCAGAAATCAAAGAGAAGTGATTTGATTTTCTGCCTGTTTCACACAATGGAGGATGTTAGATAAAAACTAATTATATTTTATTGATCCCTATAGGGAAATTATCATACCACTCTGAGCACCCCAATTACTCTGGCTGTTTGGTTGTAGCATGGATGCTGGTATATTGTTTCCTTAGAATGATGATATAGGTAGGTAGGTAGGTACTTTATTGATGCCCAAGGGGAAATTTCTTTGTTACAGCAGCCAGATATGTTGGCTTGTTAGCTGATAAAATTTTGTTTCTGATCTGCTGAGTGGGCCAGCTCAAACCAGCCGTGTCAGCCGTCCCATTAACAAGTTCAGGAATGATTGAGTAATGTTGGGAACTAGGGATAAGCCTAAGCATAGGTACAGCCAACAGCTGGAGGTGTGGTGGGCCTGATTCAACAACATTTTTGTTGTAAAATTGTAAAATCATTTTTGTCCAATCCAACAGACTGCATCAGTCTTATGATAAGGAACACAAAAAAAAGATTGAAAACAGTAATGACACATAAGCAATACATGGTGAAAAATAAATCAAATCCCTCCCAGCAAGCATTTGACAGACGGTGGCCTGCAGGAGAAGGCAAAGTTCAACATCAACCCAGATGAGTATGACATTTTCAAAATTTGATATTGTAGTACAATAAAAACATTAAAACAGCTTTGGAAACTGTTTTGCACTGATATCAGAAAGATATTTAGGTTCTGATTCCACAGAGCTATATTTATACATGTCTTCAGTGCTGGTGTAGGCCGTCAAAATGTTTGATGGACTGTTTTATGTCCGGCAATAATAACAGATCTGGGTCAGTTTAGCATTTGGAACTGGCATCAGCAGTGAACGAATAGTAGTGGTGCATCGCTTTTAAAAATACAATATGTTGGGTGTGCCTGTCAGTCCCACCTCATGCCGCTGTCTATCTGGGATGTCTTATTGACACTCGCGTCCCAGAGGTAGATGGAGCTGGACTTTTCAGCTATCACTGCCAGAATGTCCCCATCCTTGTCCCAGTCCATCTCCACACAGCGCCTGGAGGTAGCAAGAGAAAGCAGAAAAAGACAACAGAGACTTAAAATACTTTTGAAAAGCAAGAGGGAATCAACACAAACCTTTCGATTATATGAAATCTGAGCTGATGTCGTCCATATAAGTGGAATAGTCAAGACACACTCTCATACTTACCCTGGAAGGTTGAGCTCATTCCTCTTCTGTCCATGTCGATCAAATATTTTCACTGAGTTGTCATTTCTGTATGATAAGAAATACAAATACTGTGCCGTTGTAACTGTTGCACAAGCAGTACCTGAACATTACAATATGTTGGTGGCGCTCTGTCGCCTGCCACAGCAGTTAACTTACCCTGCAACAGCGATATAATTCCCAAGGGTTTTCTGCCATTTATACTGTAGGCTGTAACCTAACCAAGCTTTGTCCGTGAGAGTGAAAACACGCTGTGAACAGAAAAATGAGTTAGCAGTGACCAACCTGGCTTGGCTACGTGTCCGATAATGGAACTGGGGGGTTGCGACTTTTAAGCGCTGCATTGGTAGTTTCCCATCACATGAAAAATAGACGTAGATTGCATAAAATAACAATAGATAGCTACTATATGGTTTTTAGACTAGTTCGGCACAATTAATCAGTGGTTTGTTTGCGGATATGGTTTGTTTGCGAACATGTGTCCGATAATGGACGTCGTCATGTTACGCAGCTGTCCGGGTATAATACCATACTAGTTATATGTGTGACTACATGAGTGACAGCATGACTACATGAGTGACAGCAATTAATGTTAACTAGTCATAAGCTAAGGAGATAACGAGTTAGCTGGCTAACGCTGGCTAACGCTAGAAACGTTAACTTCGACGTTAGCTCAGTTTGCATGAGTTACCGTTGGCATGTAAAGCACATTCGTTTGACCAAGCTCGGGACAGAACACAGTCAATTCGTTAAATCACAGGTAATACATGTTGTTGCAATTCTCTTGTTGGTACCAACCTTCATTTTCATAAGATTTAAACGACCATTTTAGTCACAGCATCTTCATCGCAACAGTTGTGTGTATCCCAGAATGCTTCACTCTTTAGCGTCTGCGGAAGCTACAGCGATGTCATAGCAACAAGCTATGGATTATTGAATCCACACAAATTGAAAATGTAGAATATTGGGCGCATTTTTATGATATTCTATTTTTTATTTTGAATTGGAAACTTTACACGGACAATTGTTGTAGCGTCTGTGTTTGTGTTGAAAAGTTCATTTGTTGCACTTAAATTAAGTAAGATATTTTGTCAAGCTGCTCATTGAATGGTTGTTGTAGGCCCGTTGAGTGGTCTCTGAATTGTGATTGGCTAATTGTTTGGCACAGTGCTTTATTTATAGGTTTGGTTTTATGTGTGATGCCCTTAAAATATTTTGAAAGCAAACTCGCTTAACTTCCGATATTTCCCTTGCTATTTCTGGAGGACCCGATACAGCTCGTTTTTTTTGCCATATATGCTACATGAAAAATATTACCAAATCGTCTAACTACGAAAAGAATCATGTGTGCGCGCGCGCGCGTGTGTGTGTTTGTGTTGCTGTGTCCCATACAAAAGAAATAACAGTTGAATTATTGAATTCAATATTTTTTTTTACTAATGCCAACATTAATTACATTTTATGTACTGTGTGTATTAGTATTCACAGGTAATAAAAACTGTACAATCAAACTGGTGTATTTGGGATGGATCATTCATGTGCTTGTGACAACATGGGTTTCTTTCCGGCTCACTACCTATTTCTTATTATCCCCTCATCTGTCTCTCTGTACTATATTTTCCAATGAGCCATAAAATATAATAGGCTGTATCATTACATTGTGAACATAAAACTTTATTGAGGTGAAATATTATTCTCTGTGGATAGCCTACAGTATAAACTGTGGAGTGAATAAGTTGATGGAGATCCCAGAGGGAAACAGGCTACCTGCACACTTTGATGTAAGACTGAAGGTCCACGTCAGACTTGATGGGCATAGCAGTGGCATTATCTCATCTCATCATGTAGGAACCCAGAATGGAGACAGACTGCAGATTAGTTATAACAATGCAGCTGAAAATGGCTAAATGAGTAGAGGTGGATCTCAGGCATCGGGCAGTGTTGTCTGTTGGGTGGGTGTTCCTGCAGAGAACAGGAGTCAGTCTACCGGTTGTCGGTCCACGCAGAGCCCATACACAAGGACATTGATCCGTGTACCTTGAACACCTTTTTATTTGTTCATTCATTACTTCTCTGCATTTTTAAAATGCTAAGAAATAATTTCTCACTCAATGAATCCCCATAGGGTATGTAAATCAAAGAGAGTTTAAAATGTACCTCCTCTTTGATGTCCATCATGTTGGCCAATAATGCTGAGTGCAGGAAGGTCCTTGACTCTTCAGCTCTAGGCAGCCCGCCAGCATGGGGTTGTGAATGTTTTTCATGATGTTATGGCACATCAGAAAGGAGAAGCACAACTGGTCATGGGGGGGTAATAGGTAAATAAGAAATAGCACACTTTGTTTATTGAATGTTTGAAGGTGCTTTCTTTTTATATGTGAGTTGGATTCTAAGAGACTTTACGCTTAACTGCCTGGTATATATAGCAGATGTACTGTACATATAATACAAATTATGGAAGAAGAAATTGCTGGATTACCTTGTATATCCTCTCCGGGATGGTATCTATCTAATATCCAGTGTTGGGCGGCGGGCCCTCTAGCCACTGTGTTGCTGCCTAGATCACTACATGTCATTGAACCAGTCCAGGGAGAACTGGTGCATGTTGTTCATCTGTGAGAGGTCAGCCAGCACAAAGTACATGTCAGCTCCCTGGGTGGCGATGGACAGGTATCTCTGCTACGCATCATCAACCTTCCTGTCCTTGTCTTCAGCCAGCCAGTGGAGTGCTGAAATCTCATTCGATGTGACCTTTGACTTCAAAACGTTGTGTGCTCAAATATTGCCTGCAGTGCTTCCTCAGAAGATCCTCTGCTGGGCACAGAATCACAATGATGTGCAATCTCTGCTGCACTTATTGTGGTGAGAAGGAGTCAGTGCCTGCAAAGGATGGTCTCTTTCTTGACCATGTTGTCATTGGGAATGACAAGCGGTTTTCAAAGGTTTCCTAGCCAGCAAAACAGGCTGAACTACAAACAAATAAGACTAGGTCTCATCTCAATTTCCACTGATGCAAATGTTTGATGACATGATGTCCATGGTAACTGGATCGATTTTGTCATTGTCAAAAAGCCCAGGGATATCGTCACATTTCAAAACACAGTTGAGAGCTACAAGGACTAAATCCTTCCAGTTGAAATGCACTGTATGAGGGAAACATTTATACTTGTACAATAGAACAAGTGAAACAATAGAACATGATTGATCTTTCCACTGATGCAAAAATGACACAAAAGGCAATCTTTTTTTATTATATGGAATTGTTGCCAAATAAGATGTTGAATTCAAGGCAAAAGACCTTGAGGTGAGAGTGACCAGAGCTGAGATTTGAACACTGGCAACAGTGTAGAATCTATAGACTAGACTAGAATAGAATAGAATAGAATACATATTTACTGTTTGCAGCATGGAAAACTCAAGTAATACTATTTCCATTCCATTCCATATTTACCTGGGTAGAAAGAATGATGACAAGGAATATTTGAGTTTGCTGACTTTACTGCCGATCTTAGTCAGCTAAGTAGAAACTTGCAACTTGGGGCTACATTACCCTGCACAATATCATTGTAGGATTTCACAAAAAATTGTGAGGACCGTTAAAACTCACTAATCCCTCAGTAATAGTGGTTGTTCTTGCTAGTGAAATGTAAAATCAGCAGATGACAACAATCTTGTTGCTCATATCAGAGAATCAGACCACTCAACTTCAAGTCCAGAATCAAATCCCACTCTACAATTCACCCATCCCATAATCTCCTATATGGATTGTCTCTACTGTAAATACTGTAAATGTTGATGCAATATTGTGTTTTTACATGTATTGTGACTCAACAGTGCTGTTTTTAAGTTCCTTGCTCTGTAAAGTGTGTTGCAGCATTCTTGCTAAACTTTAACCTGGAATGCTTTGATGATGAAATACAGTATTCAAACTATGAAACATTTCTGCACACTGTGCATCAATACTGGTTCAAATGCTGTTTGATGGCTTATATTAATATGGAAAACTCAATAATGAAACATTAAAAGAATATATTTCTCTATTGTTACATATTTTATTCAACTTTCCCATTTAATTAACAAGCCAGTTCAGAGTTTTGTGTTGACAAATTCTACTAATCACTATAATGCAACTGTGAACCTGACAGGCTGTGTTGGAATACTTTACCAAGAATATTCTTCTATCCTTATGTAACTGTTTGAACATTACATGAACATGAATTTTAATTCACATCTTTGATGGAATTTGATATACACACAGATGTATGGCTATGCTTCAAATTCTGTCCACAGGCTTAAGTTGTTTCTTGATTCAATAAAGCAATTTTTCTTTCTTTTCCAGTTTCCTTTGCAAGTTTAATGTTGTTTTGGGGCAGAGAGGCTGGAACTAGCTCTGTGGCCTTGGACTACACTCATTGGTAACCAATGCAAGTCCAAGTGTAGCTCCAACTACTGTAGTAGAATTCCTTTGCATATACACATTTCCAAAAGTACCCATGGGGGTGCAGTACATCTTTTATAATTACAAACATTTTCATGTCAAGCACCCCCAAATAGATGTCTGACCACGGACCCCATTTCATAAGATTTTGTTCTAAGGAACTTGAGAGTATTGTCGTTGTTTGATTTAGTATAGAATTACATGACTCTCTATACTGTAGGTGACTGGATAACAACAGTGGAGACACAGTAAACCAAACAGTTTACTGGGGACACCCTGGAACCCCCTCAAGGACCCCTGGAGGTCCCTGGACCCCACTTTGGGAACCACTGGCGCACAGCACAAATATACAGCTAATGTTCCACACATACAATCTAGAAATCATCTTAATCATATTAATCAAAATGCAATGACAGACTCACAGTACTGTAATGACTGACTGGATAGTCTACCTACCTTTTTATGACCACTACTTTACTAATCATATCCCAAAAATAACAACAGGTTTCAATGACACAACCAACTTACTCCAAACACAAGGTGCACCATACAGTCATTAGTACACCTTCTATAAATTCTGTGAGCTTGACACACCAAATGATAAGAATATGTAATGACTGTAGTGTCTACAACAAAACCACTAGATAGCAGCCCTGTGCTGTTTTTATGGCCTCAGCTGGTTAAATGTATTTCCCATGTGATACAGTAAATACTTCCGTGTATTTCCAGGCTTTCACAACATCTATCCTATCTGATCCTATTCTACCTATTCTATCTGTTGTTCTGTAAGCGTTCAGTGAAACGTTTTGGAAGAAGGATGATGCCAGCAATCATCAACTTCTCTAACCTAAAGACTGAACAGCCACCTCCACCCTGCATCCATCCCACAAGAATCAAGGTCAAGCGCACTTTCTCTTCTCTAATGTTACCGTGGAAGACAATTAAGTAATTAGACAGAAAAACACTACGAAAAAGGACACCTTCTGTACTTTTATATATAGTGAGGGAAGGATGATAGCTTTTAAACGCCAGGAGCTGGAATCAAATACCATCCATAAGTGACACAGGCATTCCTCACTGTGCTCCAGCATTCAGAAGCAGGATACACCCTACTACTACTGTTACCCTACTACTTCAAATCTCATATATATTGAAGGGACCTGATATATAATTTCCTAGCAAGAAAGGTTAAATTACAACAATTTTGAAAGAAAATGTATCCAGACTTACTATTACCTTAATATGAAAAATGAAAATGTGATGACATGTTTTTGCTAGTGAGACAAACTCAAGTGAATAAAGGGGGTTAATACTTTTGATAAATTGTAGATTTTTCTGTAATTAAAAATGTATACTTTCATGAATTTAATAATTAATTAAATCCCAAATGAATGTATTTTGATCTTATTTTGTAGTACACAAAAATGTCTTTTCATTTCATGTCCTGAACATGTTCTCTAGGTTTGTAGTGTTGAGTTGGCCAGACTTTGAGACAGATTTACACTTGTGCAAAATGTCAGATTTTTTGTGGCACACATCATCATGGTAATCTAAACAGGGTAAAACAACACGGAATCTGATATCGTTTAACACTAACAATTTGTATAAGTTAGGACTCACATACACAGACATGCTCCTATGAATAACATAGTCTCTGTGTGTTTATAACAAGATTCAAGATTCAAGATTCAAGGAGTTTAATTGTCACATACACACACGAGGTGTGTAGTGAAATGCAAAGTGGCAATGCTCAGCAGAAATGTGCAAAATAACAGGTTCACACTATTTACAATAGACCAACACAATATTTACAATATTTAAGAGCTCTATATAAAAAAACAACACAATATTTACAATAAGAGCACTTTATAAAAAAATATAGTAAAAAAAGGGAAAATTGTATGTGTAATATAAATTATAAATTATGTGTAGTCTTTACCTAAGTGTGTGTGTGCATAAGAGGGGCAGTGTGTGTGTCTTGGTGGGGGCCCTGGTGAGGTCGGAGTTCACAGTCCTGATGGCCTGAGGAAAGAAACTCCGTCTCAGTCTCTCTGTTTTGGCAGCGTGACTACGGAGGCGCTTGCCTGACCGCAGCAGCTGAAACAGTCCGTTGTTGGGGTGGTGAGGATCCTTCATGATCCTGCAGGCTCTGGTTCTGCACCTCCTGGTGTACAAGTCCTGCAGGGTGGGGAGTGTAGTTCCAATAGTGCGCTCAGCCGAACGCACTACTCTCTGCACAAATAACTTTGCAATGGCCCTTTGCAATCAGTTGAAGTACCTTTGGCGTCTACATTATAAATGTACCATTAGATACAGCACTACAGATCGGAAGGCCTATGTCATTATTTAGATTGCTATATTTACATTTCTCACTCCATAAACAGGCTACCCATTGTTGAACTGTAACCGTGCGTTCACACTGTAAGCAACATGATCAACAAAACCAGAAGTCCTTTAATTTCCGACAGAGCTGAGCGATAAAGGAAACTCGGCTGATGTATCGATGGTCATCAATGGTGGCCAAGAAAAGTTGGCCACCAGTCACCAGTTGTCAACATCAGATTTCCATGCTTCCTTGTTTTCCTATATGATTTCATTTCATGAACAGTAGTTCCTCAAAACGAACGAGAGGTTGATTACAGCCATTCAAAGCTTCCCAGTTCTCTTCAACTTATTATTTGAAAGACTACAAGAATAAATGTCTCAAAAATGATGCTTGGGAAATGGTTGCATCCGTCATTGGGGTCAATGCTAAGCGCTGAAATAACTTGTTATATTTTTTTCCTATTTCTTCTTTTCAATTAATGTTAGCTAATTAGCACTAGCTATCCAAACAATGTAACATTATAAAAGGCAATACTAAAGCAACGGAAAATACATGACTCAGAATAGTCAGAATAGAGCGAATAGATCTATGAACAAAGTTGCTCGTGATGTAATGTCAGTGCAGTGGTAGAGGAGTGTTTTCACCATCAGTGGTAATTAAGCTGATAGGAGTGTAGCATAAACATCCATAGGAAGAGATGTGTATAATCTGTACAGCCACAAGAGACACTGCAGGTGGGCAGCAACATGTCTGAACTGTTGGCATATTCCTACATTTGGATGACTATCACGTGCAGGACTGACGGTCCTCCAACACTTTCCATCTCTCTTTTGTTCCTGTCGGATGTAATGGACTCAGGTGCCGTTAAGGCAGCAAGACAAGGTCACTGGCATCATTTCTCACTGCTACCGGGAGTCATTTGTCAGAGCTGGTTATGATTTAGAGTTCCCACTGCAATAAATAACGCAGTGAATCACCTGGCTACTGGCCATGGGCCCAGGGTTAGAGTATCTGTAAATAGTGAGCATTCCTCATACACTTGTTTCGCTCAGTTAGTGCTTTTCCATGCTGTCTCTGGCTCAGGCTGCACCTTATAAGTTAGGGAATAAGTGCACACACACACACACACACACACACTTCAGAATAATGGGGGTTCATATTACCTCCAAGCCCACCCGAGAATTAATTCAAAACCATTCTTCAGGAATAAACACTACATAAATCCCACTGAAACCTTTAGACTGCAGAGGGCTGCTGGGATGCTGTCAGAGATAAGAGCTGTACATAAACATACATATTTACACCCTGTGTGTGTGCATGTGTGTATACCATTTATTAGTGCCAGGCTTTTGAGACAAATGGAAACTGCCAGCAAAAATCTCTGTACCATAAACATGATTTAGATGTTATTCTTTAAGCATCAATAATTTACACAGAAGAAAAAAGGAAAAAGGGTTAATTCACATCTTGACTTTAATGTAGAAAAGACCAATACGAGTATATTACAGCAGCATGTACATACATAACATTGGTTCCATTGTAAAGAGGAGGTGTAACCTACTGTAGGTACAAAAAGACAAGCAGCATGAAATAACAACAATACCATTTCTGCAGTGGGGAATAGCTAGCCTGCTCATCTTTGCTTTTTAGATGTCATGCTGACCAATTTCGGCTTTTCCATCTTCACTGCCTCCTGGGGCACTTGGTTTTCAGCTGTGTGTTTACTTGTGTGTATATGCATGAGTGTGTGCGTGTAATTGTCCAAGTGTGTGTATGCGTTTATATATATGTGTGTGTGTGTGTGTGTGTGTGAAGTGCATCCTGGGGGCTATGTTAGCTCTAGATCTGTCAGTACAGACAGGACGACTGCCTTGCCTCTCCACTGTCAGAGTTTGTCAGAGACAATATACACATACACATATATATACACACACACACACACACACACACACACACACACACACACACACACACACACACAAGACAGTCAACAGATAAGCAGAGCATACCCAAACACACAGGAGGGAAACAGGCATTTAAGCAGACAATATAACATTGGTTTGTGGCATGTATCAATATTGCACCCACAGTATGCATTTTCTTGAGGTTTTTGGCATATAAGCATGCTCAGACAAGCCCACGCGTATGGACACCTAAGGTTATTTCAGTTATTGGTGGGCTTCATTTTCCACTCAAGTTTGATCCTTTGTCTGCATTCACATCAAATTCTAACAACATATTAAGGCCTTTGAACTCAACATCAAACAAAGCGTCGGGACCAGCTGACTCTGCGTTATTAAATTCATAGTTTCACCATAGGGCCTGTTCTTCTGTATCTAATTCTGCTCTATAAAGCAATGGTGTGTGTATGTGTGTGTGCCGGTGTGTGTGTGGTGATGAGATGGGAAAATGGGGATGAAGAAAAAGCTTCAGGGAATTGAAAATAGAAGAGAGAAGGGGGAAGATTCTCATTTGAGATAAAAATATACTCATCGCAATCCCTCAACACTCAAACACACTCACACATGTACAAGCATGCACACGCAACACACACACATACACTAAAGAAATGTCCATAGTGGAGTGAAAGCAGGAAGCTGGCACAAAGAAAAGTCTTACCGAGCCCTGCACAAAACCAAGCCTGTTAATAGCTGATTCTGCACTCTAGGGGGAAGTGAAAAGAGAATTTCCCCACAGGGATCGATAAAGTACCACTGTTATCATTATTATTAGTGCCAAGGCTGTAAACCCAACAAGAAGCGATTAATGGACCTCATTTGTTTGGAAAACGGTTCAAAAAGTTAATAACATAAAAATAAACTGGAGTGTGGAGCACACACCAAGACAACGGTTTGATACTGGAGCTTGTAGCAAAAAGCCAACAGAAAAGTGTAAATTGCATATTATCACAGTATACACACATCAGATGAGAAACAACACAAGGAGAAATCCACACACACACACACACACACACTCTAACTATAATCAGATACAGCATGACGATATGCTTTTGATTGAAGAGATGAATACAGGAGCTGGCAGTACGTTATAATAAAACAAAGTTGTGCTGATTATGTCAAAAATCTCCCTTTCTGCTGTCAGAAATCGAGAGGAAGAGACAGCGGAAGAGAGCATTTCAGCGCTTACCAAGTGCAGCATAAAATAATAGTGAATATATTAAAATAGCATCAATACAGGCTATCTGAAATTGTTAGGAAAACTGAGGGTGAAATGATGAGGCATCTAGACAGTCTTGACAATCTCTCGCTTTCCCTCTCTCTCCTGTCAGCAGAAATAGGAGCTGAAAACACCCATGTAGGTATGTGTGTGTGTGTGTGTGTGTGTGTCACACCTTGTGTAAGGAAACAAAATAATACGCAAAAAATCAGTGAGACAGCTGTTCTGTCAGATAAACACTGCAGATTCCTCTTTGCCATGAAAGTCAGCAGCTGTTAATTTCTATGGCAGAATGTTCATCAGCATGTTCACATCTAAAAACTTGATTAGAAACGTAATACCTTACCTCAACCTCAACCATAACCCTTTAAATTTGTAATTATCAATTTTTAAAGAGATTAACTTTTGACTTTGTGACTGCATGTAAAAAGTAAAACCTGAAGTGTGTTCAGTTCTGTTTCACTCTTCCTGACTGCAAGAGGAGGTACTTCAGCATTGGATCTTCACCATCTCGCGCATGTGCAGTCCTTATACCAACAAAGTCACCTGTGACCTGGGCTGACGTAGGACACTAGAAACCCCTCGTCATCCTGTAATCTGTTCCTTCTATCTTTTCAGGTCAACATTGTTAGCTGGTGGCTAGTTGCTTGCTAGGTCTCGTAACCCTAGCGTTGGCACTACATGTTCGTCCCAGAAACTCCGACAAGCCTATTCCAGCTCTCTCCCCCTTGAACAGTCGGTTGTGGCCGCACCGTTACAATTTACAGTTAGTGACTCTACAAAACCATACAGACAGGTGAGTACCAATTCTGTTACATTACGTATTGGTTGGCTTATTAGCACTGACTTAATAGTTGGAGCTGTACAGCAGCTCTCCAGCTCAGAGGGCTAGCCTTTTTAGACACAACGGGGCCACTAAATTGGCAAGTTAATTATCCGACGTGTGCTGGCCAATGCTAGCCGGCTCTGCGCTCTTGTTGTACATGACAGAGGCTATTTTTACACCTCACATGGTGGACCCGGTGGACACCTCACAAAATCTTGGCAGAGTTAGCCATACAGGGCAACGTGGGTCTTCCTCGCTGTGTTGTTGCCCGGGGGTGCTTACATCTCTGAGGGCTGTGTAATTGGGCTCCTGTGAGACAATACTTGTGAGCTAGCCCTCTGCTTTCGGAGAAGGTAGCCTTACAAGTAGTTGATTATCTCTCTGGCTAAGCCACACGTGTGACAGCATTTTAAGCCAGCTAATTATTTTTTGTTTTTGCAGTAGCTCATGTCCTCACAGTGCCACTCATTATTGCTAATAGTGGGCCAAACCAATTTGTAGGTATTGTAGTGGCTACAGTGTTTCTGCTGTTTAAGCCAGCTACCTATTATTTGCAGCTGCAGACTGTTGAGTTGACTGTTATTCGGGGGCTGGCCATATCACAATAAAGCCTGCTATATGTATGGCCTTAGCATGCTTGGGGCTCCCCCTGTGGATACCGTACCTACAAGTGCATTCTTCAGGCAGGATCCTCAGCCTTTGCTGTGCCCTCTCAAAACCTTCAGATTGAGGAGCTCCAGAGGTGCTGGCTGGACCCAAGGTCCCTCTTCCATCACACTAGCGACAGTAGCGCTTTGGCTATGCAGAATGCAGGTAACTATGGATTGGTTGGACTGTATGCCCCGGTAGAGGCATCTACTGCTTCCCACATAGTCTCCCCAGATGAAACTCTCAAACCAAAAACCAACTGTCCCTGGCCGCAGTCTCGCATAACTGATGACCTCCTAACGAGGAGTTATGACATAGCTGCCCATATGGGCTGCACTGGGCCTCACCTCATATTGGCTCTGTCGCAGGAGTCTACGACAAGAACAACCTTACACCCAGTCAAAGGGTGGCCTACCGTAGGGTAAAGGCTTGAAAATGTGACTAGTAGTTCTCTTGCCTACCTATGTTGAATGCACTTAAGTCGCTTTGGATAAAAGCATCTGCTAAATGACTGTAAGGTAATGTAATGTAAAAATGTCATGAAAATGCCATACCCTCAATGGTATTTGCAACTTGTACTAAAGACCCCATTTGAGCCAGTGAGGCAGTCCGAACTGAAGTGGCTGTCGTGTAAGACAGCATTCCTAATGGCCATTGCTTCTGCAAAACGGGTGAGTGAGCTCCATGCCTTGTCAATAAATAATGTAATGTAAATCAATCAACCGAGTGATTGAGCTAGCGACATTTAACCCCCCAAATGAGCTAAGGGGGAAGGATGAAATGTTGGCGCCGCTGTACCCAGTGTGGGCGCTCAAAGCTTATCTTATCTTGCGTAAGACTATCTCTGCTACTACTACTGCTGACAATCTCTTCATTTGTTATGGGGGGCACAGGAGAGGCAAGGCCCTGTCAAAGCAGAGGCTCTCTAATTGGATTGTTAATGTGATCTTGAATGCTTACAGATCACAGGGCCTACCTGTGCCTGTAAATGTTAAGTGCCATTCTACTAGGAGTGTATCTACATCATTGTGCTGCTGCTATGTAGGCTTCGCCATGCAGCTTTGTCTGTTTCTACAGGCTCAATGTTGCCGCTCCCCATGCTGTTGCAGTGGCCGTCTCACCAGTGCTTCCTCATGACCTTGTTGGTATGAGTCATCCAGTGCCTCTGGTGGTCAGGAAGAGTGAAATGGAACGAGAGTTACTACGGTTGGATTCTGGATGACCGCCAGAGTTCTCTGTCGTTCGGAATCTTGGCAAGAAGATTCCGTTGGAACAGATTACGGGATGAGAAGATTTACACTGGGGGTGTGCCCTACGTCATCCCAGGTCACAAGTGACTTTGCAGGTATAAGGACTCGACCTGAAGAAGACCTCTGCTGGCCAGCCAGAATTCATAGAACCACAGTTACATTCGAAACTCTGATTTGATCACTCTCTTGCCTCCTGGTGCTGGTCATATGTTATCAGGGGAATGGATCTCTTCTCTTCTTCTTATTGGACAGACATACTGTAACCATGGTGACTATGTCAGCAGTGACTTAGGGCTGGGTCTCAGAGTCACATCAGATACGCTGTCAAGTGTTGGTAGTGGTGTCTTCAGTTTGACAGCCACCACACATGCCCCAGCCCTGCCCAGACATAGAGGTGCTACCTAGAGGGAAAAAGGAGAGAGAATCACAATCACAGCTCACCTGTATTGACAAGAAAAGCTATAGATTATAAGTGTACAGGTATGAACTGTATATATGAGCTCATCGCTGTGTACCAGAACACTTAATTGTTTATGTGCAGTTTAACAACATTGTGCATCCATCCACTATGCCTTCACCACATGCACACATGTGGCTTTTTATGTTATACCAACGCCACAAAACAGTGGTTAACACCCACCTAAAAATGTATCAGCTTTAATCAGTGCTGCAGAGGTAGCTGTGTGCCTCTAACGATTGTTATGTTTGTTTCTGTAGCTGCTGCTTATCTACATTTGACTGATGCTCTACCTGTCAGTCATTTAATTTTAAGTATAAACTTCACACCAACTTTATCTGTCTCGGAGGTAGCAGGGAATGACAGATTTGTGCTGAAGCAGAATCTGTGTAATCATGAATTGTGTCAGGACAGACTACACATCTACTAGTTTGCCTCTCAGGGAGAACAGGGTGGAGACATGGTTAAGTTTGTCTCAAGAATTTCCCCTCTCAGTCTCATCTTATCCACATCCCTCCGTGGATCTCCTCCACATTCTATATCCACCCACCTTTACCCCTCTTGTTCTCTGCATGGCGCATTTCTCTAATAAGGCAGACTACCAGTGACTTTGTTGAGAAATCCTCTGAGACTAGGAGAGATGGGATATAAACATGGAGTGTGATAGAGACTTGAATCCTGCTGAGTGGGATCGTTGTTCTACTTTAACACCCGCCCGCCCCGCCCCCGCTGCAGTATTGTACACCGCGGCAAGGACAATATTAGCATGAATAAAACACACATTTACATAACAGTAAAAGCAACATGCCAGGATACATGGCAGAGGAGCCTGGAGGAAGGTCAGGCTGTGTGCTTCTGTGACAGTGTGTGTGCATACTATATATAACCATTTTATTGTTTATTGATTTATGACTTGGTTTGATTGAACTACAGTATGTGTCTATACATATGTGCTACTTTATGCATATATTTATGTGTGTAACAATAAGCCATATTGTGTATATGGCAATAGGCCTCTACTGATTATCACAAGTCAGGACAACAACTGTTTGAAAACGCCATATCAGTGATAATACTGCTGCAGCTTTTATGCAAGAAAAATCTATGTCACCAATGCTCACCACACCTACTATCAATGAACTGTTAAAAAGCTTTAATTGTAAAATTATGAATGCTATTGATGGCATTGCACCTATCAAGGACAAAGCAATCTCTGGTAAACAAAAATCACCCTGGAGAAATTCTCTGCTTGTAAAACGAGAGAAAAGAGAATGCTGAAAAGCTGAGCGTAAATGGCAAAAAACAAAAACTCCAGGTTCAGTATGATATCTATAAAGAGAGGCTTCAAACTACTACATAGAATTGAAAAACCCTAGACAATTTTGCATTGGTTGTAAAAATACAAACAATACGGTTGACAGACTGGTAAACCCCCCCACTATCAAATGCCCCTGAGCTTCTTTCTATCGCAAAATGTAATGAATTTGCTGCCTTTTTCAGTGCTAAAATTGTGAGTAGTAGACAAACCATCAGTGCCTCCATGTCTATCAGGAAAGTTATGCCTTCATTTCGATCACGCTAAAATAGTTTTATTGTACTTGCAAATGTCTTTTACCTGTTTAAATATGGTATTTGCAAATGCCTATAACATGTGTTTGTATGTGAAGCACACTGAATCTTCCTTGTGTATGAAGTGTGCTATATAAATAAGCGTTGCCTTGCCTTAATAAATTATACGAGTGTATGTAGACTCTCTCTCTCTCTCTGTCTATATATAAAAGTATGTGTGTTGATGCATTTGTGTGTGTACCTGTGTCCACTCGTTTGTCTGAGGATCATAAGCCTCTACAGTGTTGAGATACACCTGCCCATCATAACCGCCCACTGCATAGAGACGGTCGCCAAGGAGACACACACCAACCGCATCCCTACTGATGCTCATGGGGGCTACTGCTGTCCATGCATCTGTTTGAGGGTCATACCTGTGCACACACACACACACACACACACACACACACACACACACACACACACACACACACACACACACACACACACACACGGTGATTATGCCAGAATGTAACAAACATACATACATACACTTTCGCATCACACACACATGCACATACATAATGAAACAGCAACAAACAAGAGACCACACACATACACACACACACACACACACACACACAGACACAGACACACTCACACTCACACTCACCTCTCCACACAGTCACTTAGTCGTGAGGCAAGGGAAGAGGCTGGAGCATCGTGACCTCCAATGGCGTAGAGGAAGCCATTCCATGTGGCCACACCCACCCCACCGCGGCGTTGAGCCATGGGAGCACAACCACGCCACCTGGGGAATGAGGTCAGTGAGTCGAACCGGATGGGGAAAGAAAGAAAAAAAAAATCAAAACACACTTTCACAGTTACACCAACACTGAGAAAAAAAGCACTACTGACAAAAGTTTCAAGGTCAAAATGTTCCCAAATGTGTTTCTTATTTTTAAGCCCTAACCCTTCTATTTGAGGCAATGGATGTCTTTGATAAACAGATGTTGTTTGAATGTGGTCTACTCTAATGCCCTCTGAGGTTTAGCTTCCTCCGTTGATCTGTGGGTTATTAACATTAGAAAGATAGGAGGGCTTCTCTAGAAACAACAACAGACAAGAAAAAAAGCTGGAGATGCCAAAATCAATTCTGGTTAAATTAAGTCCCTTGTCTCTGACCTGTTGGTGTGGGGGTCAAAACACTCCACTGAACGCAGACAGGATGAGCCATCACGACCTCCTACTGCATACAACCTGAGACAGAGAGAGAGAGGATGGTGTTATCCTTCTGTTCACACACCTACACACTCACACACTCACACACACACACACACACACACACACGCGTACATGCACACACACGCCTGCCATACTTAAACTCACCCAGCTGCGCACATTTCTGGGCTCTGGGAGTCCCATTTCAATTTAGTGACAGCGGAACAGACGGAATAAGGTGTGTTGTGTGTGTGTGTGTGTGTGTGTGTGTGTGTGTGTGTGGTGGAGGGGCGGGGGGATGAAGTGAGGTGAGAAAAATCGATCAGCCAGCACTCTTGGGGCATTACAACCCTAACCAGTCACTCAACGTGTGTGCACGTGTCCAAGGATGTGGATTTGTGTGTGTGTGTGTGTGTGTGTGTGTGTGTGTGTGTCAGGAGGGCAAAGAAAGAAAAAGTGCAACTGAACCAGTCAAGCAAGTAATGAGCTCCATCAGGCAAAGAGCCCAGAGAATACACAAACATGCACATGCACACAACACACACCACTGCTGGGCATGCCTAACAAAAAGGTGTTGTTTCTGTATTAATTATCATCTGTGAAGCCTTTCTTGGTTGCCGCTTTCCGAGACACTGAATAATAACAACTACACAATACTACGATGCTAATAACTTCCCTTGTGGACTGCTAGAGAATTCCAGGGCAAGCAAAGAGGTTACAATTCAAGCCTGGCCTAGAACCTCCTGTTATTATGTCTGAGTACGTATGTGTGCTTCTATGCGAGTGTGCTGTGACGGGTTGCATTGTCACTTTTTCCATCTCTGTTTGGTATGGCAATACATTTGCTCGGGACGGGAGGCAGTTGGAAAGGATTGTACACTCAGCAGCAAAATTAGTGTCTACAACCTTCTCCCTGTCTCTCCTATATTCTCCACTCATATATAATGTAATGCTCTAAAAGGTGTTCTCTGACATCCCTCACCTAAAGAATTTCTCTTCTCTCCCTATATTCCTCCCTCTGGAAGAAGGATTAGGGGCAGGACTAGGATGTATTGGTTTCATCACACCATCTACCCTGTGGCAGTATGAGTGCTGACTGGGTCTGGGTCTACTAACGAGTAGTATTGGATTTTATTTATTTATTGACTGATTTTGTTGTATATAGTGGGTATATACAATAATGTTGTACGGGGGTGTACAGTATGTAGTCTTGTGTCTATACTGAGACAAATTCCTTGTAACCTGGTTGATCTTGAGTATACAGGATGTGTGCATGTGAGTGCATCCATGCTCACTTACTTCCCGTTGAGTACAGCCACTCCCACAGTGCTCCTGGGTGTAGCCATGCTAGCGATGAAGCTCCACTGGCGAGCTTGGGGGTCCCACCTAGTAGGAATGGTGTAAACAACTACCCAGTTCAGCATACGGTGGAACCTGGCTAACCCCCCTTGGGGGCCACAACGTTTTCAAAATATGAAACATGCATGCACAGGACATTTACATGGAAACACCTGAGCTAGTGAACACAGTTAGGAAATTGCGTTTTCACATCACAGCATTCCATTCATCATCTGTTCAGTTAAACAGTCAGTTTGAAGTGTGATGTTCTACTGTAGCACTAACCATCTGAGTTTATCATCATTATCCAGCTCACAAGCACCTGCTAATAATGAGTTAATTACTGAAAGATGGATATGGTAAGTATCATGTGGTCATGTGGTAAGTATTAATATTAATACTAGAAGGATTAACAATGTAAAAATGATCAGAACAGTATTGCAAAATAGCATTTTTGGGCTTTGAATTGTAAATCCCCCCAAAAAAGAAAAACCCACAGCTTTTTGAGCAAAGTAAACAACACAGAATAGCACAACCAATACCATAAAGCTAGTGTGCAACACCAGGCCTCTCACCTTTCTACCGTGCTGAGGTAGCTCCAGCCATCGTGTCCTCCTACTGCGTACATGGGCCCCTCTAGGACTGCTACGCCTGCAATACACGGTCACATACGCAGGTTAAATCAGGGCAACTTACCAAAAAGTTATCTGCTTGAATAAGCCCATAAAACCATGCAGATGGCTGAAGACAAGGCGTGTGTGTGTGTGTGTCTTTATTGCATGTGCAACCACACCCAGGCCATTAAGCATGCTGAGATTTCTGCTGGATAGCAGCGTGATGACACTACATACTCAAGGGATTTATCTGCCAGAACATCTGTAGCTCCAGATGTGTTTGATTAAAACACACACACACACACACACACACACACACACACACACACACACACACACACACACACACACACACACACACACCTTTTGTGTGGGCATAAAAACTTGTCATTAGTGGTGTACAGCAGGGGTCCCCAACCACCCCCGCCCCGACGGCCAGTCCGCGAAAATATTGTCAATATGAACTGAATGTGGATTGACTCTCCCTAGTCTGCACGCACGTTAATCACACATGTATAAAAAAGGGGGCTCACCCAAGCCATGCCTGTGTGTGGACATGGGGGGCATGACGCTCCAGGTCTTGCTGTGGGGGTTGTAACACTCCACGGTGTTGAGGGTCTTTAGTCCATCTCGACCCCCCACCACGTAAAGACGTCCGTCAAGCACGGCTACACCAAACTGCAGTCTCCGACCACTCATGGTGGCTACCTGCCTCCACGTGTCCTGACGCAGACAGTACTGCTCGATAGTGGTAGCACCTGGGACACACCGCAAAAAACAATGTAAATACAAAAATATAAGGCCCTGATTTGTGAAGGGAGCCTACACTGCAATCTGATCTTAAAATGAGGATACGCTCATTCTACCAACCAAAGACGGAATTTATCAATTCGAACTTAATCTTCACATGTCTGGTCTGAATGTATGGATGCTCATTTGAAGCAACTCTGCATGTTATAGATTCATAAAATGATTTAAAAAAAATAAACCAGTGCGCAGTATCTATTGAAACCGTTCACTTTCACATTTTAATTTCAATTAATTTCAATCAAAAAATCTAAGAAATCACTGGCAACAGTAATTAAATGATGGAATTAAGCTGGCATAATGTTTGTTTCTTATAGCCCTGCTCTACCTGCCACAGTATGGTAAATCAATTCCTAGTTACATTGGTTTGAGAAAGAGCAGAGCAGAATACTGAGTAGCGTTCAATATCCCTCTTAGTATTTCAGTGCATTTGAGCATGATCATTGAGCATGAGCATTTTATGTCAGATCCAGCAATCAAATTGAAGCTGTAAGAAAATCTCCTACAGGATTTCTAGAATGCCATCAAAGGTTTTCAAGTTATAAGGGATTCGGTTCAAATGGGACATATTCTTAGAAACTAGAGAACTATAATCATATTTTCGACCGTAGTTTTCTGATTTTTCTTTATGTACATGCCATGTTGTGTTCAAGCTTATAAAACGGATCGTTCCGGTCCTCACTTCTGATTGGATCAATCCCTTTTGAAGCCTTTGTAAAATACTTGATAAATGCCACGTTGTTAACATAACACAAACTGAATAACAATAAACTCAATCATGCTGCTGGTGTCGGTAATGTGTCATTTAACAACCTCTTTGTTTAGTTACTTTTCAATAACGGAAGATTTAATTTCATTATCATTTCATCATCCATTTATCATTTTTTCACATTTTTATTATTATTTAATTATATTGATTAAAATAAGAGATTTATCGATTTACTGTCTTTTGTCCTGTTTACTTGTACGCATATTTTCTATTTTGTGTGTTTCGTTTCCTATTTTTGTGTGTGTATCCGCGTGTGTGGGAATGTGTAAGTGACAGTGCTACCTTTTGTAGCGTCCATGCCCCCCACGGCGAACAGGGCCCCTACGGTGGCCTTGCGGGGCCGGGTGCGGGGGCTCTGTAGCAGGGGGCGGCGCTGGGGCAACAAGTGGTACTTCATCCCCTCCATCAGCAGCCGCTGGCACTCCACACTATCCCGGAGCAGAAGGTTGGACTCCAGGTCTGCCAGGAACTACACACACGCAGTTACGCAGTTACGCAGGTACGCAAGCACGCAGGCACACGCGCACACACACACACACACACACACACAGAGCACATGTGTGTACTGGTTACTGAGTATGTGGTGGACCTTTATCAGTGAGTGTGGAGGTCTAAGGGTCAAAGAAAGCTGTTCTCTCATTGATTGAGAGATTAGATCACACCAACAACCATTAGCGCTCACACACACACACACACACACACACACGGTTACTGAGTATGTGGTATGTGGTTATTGTGTACTGGTTACTGAGTATGTGGTGGACCTTTATCAGTGAGTGTGGAGGTCTAAGGATTAAAGAAAGCTGAGATTAGATCACACCAACAACCATTAGCGCTCACACACACACACACACACACATGCATGCACACACCATCTGACACACTAGAGGACTAATCCATCTTCAACATCTCATCAGCTTTCTAGACCATACCCTCCAACTTCATCTCTACCACACACACACACACGCACATACACACACGCGCACGCACGCACACGCACACACACGCACGCACGCACGCACACACACACACACACACACACACACACACACACACACACACACACACACACACACACACACACACACACACACACACACACACACACACACACACACACACACACACACACACACACACACACACACACACGGCTTGCAGCATGAAGCACTTCAATCCATCAGTCTGTTCCTTAAAATATATCCACATGAAAACATTGCCTGTGTGAGAAACACGTTTTTTCCTGGAGGCAAGAAACACATGATTTACATTTAGATAGGTGCATGTGTGTGTGTGTGTGTGTGTGTGTTAGTGTTATAGGTGGAGAGTAGTGGACATTCCAGAGATTGAATCTTCCAGAGATTTATTTGAAGTTTTTAGACTGTGCACGTGCGTGCGTGTATGCTGTATGGTATGTGCTGGGCGTGCTGTAACTAAGTCAGCGGGGACATTCGGAAATGGCTGCGATGAATCAATCACAGAGAACAAGTATGACAGAGGAGATATGGACAAGGAAACCCCAAATGCTCACTTTTTTTTTAACACCCTGATTCTTCTCTGCTCTGCTCCTTACTTTCCGCCACCACAAAAAGAAAGACCCGGCCGAAATGATAGCAGCAGCAAAAACAAAATCACAAGAAAGTGGGTTTATTTTCATTCAGCTATTCCATTTTAACTTTGCCGCTGAATATATAAGCATTTTGTCAACCAGACTGTGGAGAACATGAAGCCAGCGTGGTAAATGGATAAGCAGCTTACGCACTAGGGTGAACCTACGCTTGCATTACATACAATCGCCTGGGGACAAATTAGGGTGAACCCTACTTCACATCCATTAGGGAGGGAGAAAGAGAGGAAATTGTTTGTCCTCTCCTGTACTATTTATTCATCATGGTGTGAGGGATTGAATGTGGAGGAGGAGATAAGGCTGAATCCTCCAGGCTTCCCACCTTCTCCTCTCCTTCCCCAATGGGGGAGAAAAGCTCTGCTCTCCTTTCTGTCCCAGCTCAAACATAGACAGCAGGGACAGCATATACTCTGCCCCTTATCACAAACACATTCTCTCTTCCTTTTTCTCTCACACACACACACACACACACACACACACACACACACACACACACACACACACACACACACACACACACACACACACACACACACACACACACACACACACACACACACACACACACACACACACACACACACACACACACACCTCCAGCTATATTTTTCATTCTTTCTTCTCCTCTCATTTCCACTCCAAGATATGCAGCTACTATACCAACACCAACACCTACCCTCTCTATCATGACTTTTCATGAGCACCCTACCCCCCTTACCACCCTATAAATTGTTTGGTGCACTCTGCCTGATTTATGGCCTATAGACTGAGATGACTCAGACTAGACCAAGTGTGTGTGTGTGTGTGTGTGTGTGTGCTGTGTGTGTTTGGAGGGAGTGGAGGGCATTAATCTGGTAAATTGAAGTTCCCTTGATGAGTGGTGGGCATAGATGCCTAGAGAGAACTGACTAAGTGGTTGGTGAATACTGATTGATTGTCTGTGTGTTTATTCCTCGTTTTATTGGCGTTTTTACGGCTCATGAGTTTGCTGAATGGTTCATCCATTTGTCAGTGTAGCAGCGGAAACGATTGCACATTATCAATTGTTTAAAGTTGGCTCAATCCCCTGCTCTCTCTCTCTCTCTCCTCCCATGTCTATTCCATTGTTTTCCCTCTCTGACATCCATCTTCCCTCCTGACTCCATGTTAGAGCTACTTGTGGTTTCAGCTGGAGGAGAGGATGGTGTTTATCCCTCTCTTTATAGAGAGAGGGAAATGAGTTATGAGAGAGATGAGAACAGATTATTTAACTGCAGTTAAAAGGGATATCACACTCAATTGAGGATGAAAACTTGTATGTGTGCGTGGGTGAGTATCCAAAGCCCTAGGCATTAATTGAGGTTCTGCCTAGCATATAAACTGTTAAGCATCACATTATCAGACAGCTACACCACTATACCAGCCAAGAGTGAGCAAGACAGCGGTAGAGGGAGGAGGAAAGTGAGAGGCATGCATGCACATACACACACACACACATACACACACACGCAAAAATAAACAAACACTGGAGCGCACACACACCTGTCAGCATAATGATCTACAGTCAGCGTAATGGCTATAATCCCTCTAATTATAGGCCAGAGAGAGAAACAGAGAAAGAAAAAGACAGTGTGAGAGATAGAAACTGAAAGAGGAGGTGGGAAGATGGAGAGTGAGACAGAGAGAGAGAGCAAGGGAGAGAGAGACAGAGAGAGAGAGAGAGAAAGGGAGAAAGGGAGAGGTATACACAGTTCTGGCCAGGATTATTGGCACGCTTGTATTTTATGCAGATATGCAAGATGTACAATATCTTCTGGAGCAAATGGAAATTTAAACAACTTTAGGTCTTCACACATCTGTCAATTTACAACAGCACATCAAACAGCAAACAATAAAAAAATAAACTTTCAGCGTTTCAAAGTTGAAAAGAGGCCTTGGCCATGATTACTGGATCCTTTCAGAACAATTCCAAAAAATGTTGTTGGAGAAAATAGATTGTCATTTGCAGTTTAATTCAACTCACCTGTGACAGGTTGCAGATGCTCACATGGTATAAATGAACCAATTATCCATTTAAAAGTTATAAAACAGTTTAAAATCAGGTTCATGTTGGAGACTCAAACAGTTACGGTAGTCATATGAACATTGGAGACAACATTTTTTAGCTTAGGTTTTCCAATTTAAAAAAACTCCATAAAATAGAACAGAATTTTATTGCAAAAATGTTTTTGGTATTGTTTTGATCAACATAAATTTAAGGTTTTGAGGTGGAGACGGTCACCTTCTAATATAAAGTGGCATTTAAACATTGAGACATAACTGGCCACAAATATTACAGCTTCAGGACAGTCCTCAATCCATCTGGTCTCACCAAATTATTAAGAAAAATGGAATTACATATTGGAGAAACCAGTCCTCAAAGCAAACCAGACTTTTATTTGACCTTTAACAGAGAGTACACAGTGGCAGAATATTTGACCACTGTGATTGACAGAAAACTGAGAAAGATTAAAACAGATTCTCACTTCTTATTACACTGTAGAGATATGAAGACATATAAGTGATTGACAAAATGAGTAAAATAAGCAAAATATAAATATAATAAAACTAAAATGCAATATCAGTCTGAAGATCTGGCATGTTATTACATTAACAGGATTTATGATATTTCTGTCTCACTGAGAGGAACAATTTATTGCATTTTGACAAGTTCTTAGATAATTCGGCTATTCGGTTATTCCGTCGTTATTTGCTAGAGGGACCCTGGCTGCTCTCACCTGTGGCTGCAGCAGAGGCAGCCGGATGTGAGCCAGCAGCGAGGGCAGGTGTGGTTGCCGGGCAGAGTCATCATGGTGGACCCAGGTTAGTAATGCGGTTACCACGGTTTCCTCGTTCGGAACGTTGATGTCATCGGAGATGAGCAGTCTCTCCATCTCCTCTATTGGGAGCAGCAGGAACTCCTGGCCTCCTACCACCTCCAGAAAGTGTTCCTGATGGACAGAGTCGAGAAAGGTTAGAGTAAGAGGGATCGATGGATGAGAAGGTTGTAAGGGTAAAGGAGAAGAGAAGTGGATTAGGTTGAAATGAGAGAGTGTGAAGGGAGTAGGAGGGGAATGGATGGAGAGGTTGAGAGAGTGAGAGGAACAGAGTGGGAAAAAAAGGTGGACACATAGGGAAAGAGAAGGAGAAAGATTTAGAAAGGAGGCGGGGAGGGGAAGGAAAGAGAGGGTGCAAGAAATTGAGGGTTGAGAAAGGAAAGAGAAAGAGGCATGGATGAAAAGATTATAAGGGTGAAGGAGGAGAGTGGTGGAGAAAATTGCAAAGAAAGAGAGGTTGGGCAAGGAATGAAGGAGGGGAAAAGAGGCAGGAAAAAGGAGTGAGAAGAGGATGGAAGAGGAAAGAGGAAAGAGGGAAGAAGCGAGACAAGGATTATTGAACGGTTGAGAAAGGTTAGAGTAAGCGGGATGGATGAAATGGTTATAAGAGTTAGGGTGAGAGAGGTGGAGTAGATTTGAAAGAGAGAGAGAGAGAGAGAGAGAGAGTGGTTGTGCAAGGAATAAAGGGAGTAGGAGGCGAACGCAGGGAGGAAAGGTGAGAGAAAGCAAGAGGAATGTGGTGGAGCAAAAAGGAGGATCGAGACGAGAACATAAGGGGAACGAGGATGGGGAGAAAGGTGTGGAAAGAGGCAGGGAAGTGAAAAAATAGGGTGGGGAGGCGAGGTGAGAAGAAGGGGTTGCAGAAGAAGATGGGAGGGAAGGGAAGGGGTGGAAGGAGAGCATTTACAGAGAGTCAGCAGCTTGATTCTCTTAAACACATGCACATACAGACTGAAACACAACTGCAATGGGTGAAGAGTGGTAAATTTAACTTGCACAAATGAAAAAAATCAAAGCTTTTCTACACCAAGTCAGACTATTGTATAGCTTTAACACAAATTGCACTAATCCCGTGAGCTGTGTGTGTTTTTGTGTGCGTGCATGTATGTGTGTGTGCGTAACTGAATTCCAGACACAGGCAGCCAGTCATGCCTAGATAAAGACACCTCTACGACATAATTACCCCAGATTACAGTTTAATAATAATCCACTTAGAGAGAAAAGAGAGAGAGAGACCGAAAGAGAGGAACAGTGACACAAAGAAGGAGAGACAGAGAGGGAGGGGAAGTAAAAAAAAAAAAAAAAAGGGACAGGGAAGTAGAGAGAACACGAAACGGGAAAAAAAGAATAACCGAGTGGATGAAGCAGCTATTTCACAGTCGCCATAGCAACCCTGTGCGAAAACAGTCATTGTCGTGATAATGGTGTGTGTGCGTTGTGAATAAGAAACCACTTTGTTGGCCAAGAATAACATCAGGGCAGAGAAATGAAAAAAAAAAACTGACTGGGTAATACCTCATGGAGGGAGAGGGGGATGGTTGGAAAAGGGAAATGGTGGAAGTAAAGGGAGATGGAGAGATGCAAAGAACAGAACAGATGAATAATGGAAAGAGGGAGACAGAGTGAGCCCTCGCCACGTTTTAATCTTCTGGTATGTGTGTGTATGAACACGTGGGGGTGTACATTAATACACCGGTTTTCATTTGTGGCTGCATTTGGGGTTGCAGCACTAAATATTGCTTGTTTGGACACATTATTGTTAAAACACTGGCTGTACAGTCCTACTTCTTTGTATTTGGGGGTTATGGGGGTTATGGGGGGGATGGGGATGAGCTAAATCATACTTGTTTTAAAGTTTATTTTCTCCGGCACTTGTTTTGTTGCGGTAGCCCTAGCAGCGCTGAATGAATACAGAGGAACTGGCTCTGTACCAACCATGGTGTAGGCGTGGGCGGCCCTCTGCAGGTCATTGCAGCCTTGAGCGTCGGCGTAGGAGCGGATGCCCAGACAGTTGGAGGGGTGGAGCTGCTTCATGAGGAAGGAACAGCAGGCCTGAACCACCGACGACAGCTGTAACAGACAGGAGGCCGACAGCAACGACTCGATGGTGTCCTCCTTCAACTCCAGACGACCTGGAGGAGCGAGAGAGGGAACGGAGAGGGAGGAAGACAGACAGGTAGAGAAAGACAAGACACAAAAAACTCAGCTGATGTGATGGCGGTCAACCAGTTAGCACAGAAAAGTTGACCGCTGCTGAACTTTTGGGGGATGTCAGCCAGATTAAAACAGATGAGAAGTTGATCACAGCTATCCATAGCTTCCTAGTGCTTTAAAAATGTACATTAGAAAGATTGCCATGATAGTAAGTCATGAGTTTGTCTACTACTTGTCTACTACTAAGTTCCAAATACAAATAACAAACTTGTGTATTCATTTCAACGCTGGGTTGATCATAAATTGGAAAATGAGAAGCAAATGAGAAGTGAATGGAGTGGAACGGAGGAAAGAGGAAGAGAAGAGAAGCTGCCGCTACCTGTGTGTGACTCGTGTGCAGTTTGACAGTATGTATTTAACTTTTTCTAATGAAGAAAATCCGTGTCTGTACCTGTGTACGCATACTGCACCAGGACCCACAGTGCATCAGGGTCTACCCCCTCCATCTTCACTTCGTCCTGCTTGGCTTCCCGCACATCACTGGTGAACATAGCTGCAAAGTAGTCTGACACGGATGAGAGGACCAGTCTACAGGGGGAGAGAATGTAGGGCATTAGGCAGAGAACAGCTGTAATGGATGAACTGAGTACTTTGACACTGTTGACCAATCTGGGCTGGAAAAAAATAGAGAGAGAGGGCAGGATGGGATGGAGGAATACCACAAAGTAGCCCAAAAATGATTACAAAACCTGTCTGGGAGGAAACGAGAACGAGTAGGAGCAAGAAAGATGGACAGAGAAGACAAGGGGAATAAAGTACATTGATGCAGATTAAAGTATAGATGGAAGCAGAACAGAGACGGGAGAACATTAGACCAGAGGGGATGAGGGGAACATCACAACTGACCAACATGGCTGCAAAGCATTTACGCACCAAAAACAGAACCAGTTTAGCGAGAGGCAGGGAGGGAGGGAAAGGTGGTAGAGTGAGGAGCAGAGTGGGTCATACTAAATCACAATTACAAAAGCAGCGACACAGGCAAGTCATATTAAGCTGAATGCCAATTAGCAGTGCGTGTCAGCTAAAAGAGGTCGAAGAATGACCACTTTTATATGTGAGCTATCAAAGCAACATGAAGCTACTAAAAGAGTTCCAAAGAGGCCAAAACGTTGGTGCCCAAACTGCTGATGCATCAGTCACAAAAACTGCAAAATGATTTAACTGCAAGTTGAAGCTCACCAGAAGGGGATAGACAAACACAGGATAGTTGGTAAAAACCACAAAACTACAGCCTTGAAATTGACCACAGAATTGAATCAACACCTCTGTGGCAGAGTCTCAACAAAAACTTGCACATTGTGAGCTTCCCAAAGATCATGGGAAGGGCTGCCATTTGGAAACTGCCTCCAAGGTCAACACATAAAGACGCATAACCTGGTGAGTAGAGCGAGTAGAGAGTAGAGAGATAGGGGATGAGGGTGGAGAGGGAGTGAATGTGGTTTTCACATAATTTTATAGGCCAACTACAATTTGTTCAACATCAGCAATTCACAGTAGCGCACGCTGCCTGCCTCGGACTGACTTATCCACAAACAAAGACAAAACAAATGGTGGTGAGACGTAGAGAGAGGGAGGGGAAGAGCATCTGAAACAGAGAGGGGAAAGTGGATGCAAGAGAGGGAATGGAGGAGGAATGGAGACAGAGACAAAGGAGCTTATTCTAACTGGAAAAGGCTTTGTTCTGCTAAGGTAATCAATACTCACACCCCGACTGTAAGGATGTCATATCACACCACACACAAACACACACACACACACACACACACACCTCCTGAAAGGGATTTCACTCCAATCCATAATACTACTTGACTATTGAGGGAGAAGAGATTTTTCACTTTGCATATGTCTATCACAGCTGAGCTTATGGGATGAGAGAGAAAAGAGAGAGACAGTGCGAGAGAGAGAGAGAGAGAGAGAGAGAGAGAGAGAGAGAGAGAGAGACAGAGAGCGAGACTATGTGAGAGTCAGAAAGAGAAAAGGAAGGAGCTTAATGCCTAAGGTCAATGAAAAATTTAGAGAGAGGGGGATGGAGTGAAGGAGAACAGATGAAGGACAGAGAGGCTTAAATCTTAAGGTCACTTGTATAAAGACTTAATTAATTCCCCTCTGCAACAATCTATTACCCTCCTCCTTTGACCATGAAGTTAAAAACACACACAGGCACACACACACATTTCTGTTAAAAAATAAGTACTATCATTTGATATTGTTTTTTCTTTATTATTTTCATGTCCTTGGAGATGAGGCGGCAGGAAGGAGGAAGGAGGTGTATTCTGTGTTTTTACAGAAAGGGATGTAAAAATAGACTATAATCAGTAGGAAGTTGTTCTGCCAGCATTCTAGTTCTCTCTCTCCACACACACACACACACACACACACACACACACACACACACACACACACACACACACGGCTATTTGCAAACACACACACAGTGCCAAAGACAGAGACATGGCATGCAGTGTGTAAAACGGTAATGGAATGAGCAAAATGCAAGAGAGAGAGGAGCAGACAACAGAAACTCAAGACCTTGAGGATGAGTACTGTGCCTGTTTGTGTTTATGTATGAATGTGCATGGGAGAGATACTGTAGAGGGAGAGCGAGGAAGAGGGAGAGAGAGAGCAAAAGAGAAGCGGGGCTGCTAATCTATCGTGTCCTTTCCCTCTAAACAGAGTTAGAGAATTGGTCAAACTGTGCCGTTTGCAGCAAACAAACAAATATGCATCTATATATCTATCATCTACGTAGCCTATTCAGCATGTACAGTCTGTGTGTGTGTGTGTGTGTGTGTGTGTGTGTGTGTGTGTGTGTGTGTGAGAAAAGGGGTGTGTGTTTTGTTCCCAGAAAAGCAGTTTTATCCAATACATACAATAAATCAATTGAGAACAAAGCAACTGCTTTCAAACCAAGACATCTTACTCCCACCCCTTGCTGGAGCACACACACACACACACACACACACACACACACACACACACACACCTACAGCCATAGACAAACACTTACACACACATTACCATTCTCATACAGCAGGGCCTTTTGTTTGTCACCATCGGTGCCTGGAGGACTAAATCAAAGAAGAAGGAGAGGAAGGCAGTGGGAAAAAAGGAGTCTTTCTACTGGTGGAGGGCTGCTCTTCTGTCTCATCCTTGTGCAGATGGACCCTGCTGCTGCACCAGTGGCCACATGCCCAGAGAGCAACAGCGACAGAGCAGCAGAGTGGGATCTGAGATGGATGAGAGGCATGTGTGTGTGTGTGTGTGTGTGTGTGTGTTTGATGAATGATTCAGAGGTTCAGATGACTGGTGTGTGGTACAGAGAGACTATGAAAATAAAAGGGGACTTGTTCCTGTGCTGTATGTGTGTGTATCTGCGAGATTTTGTCCAATCTGGATGCTGTGTATGCATCATCACTTGTATATATTTCTGAGTGTGTGCACGTGTGTGTTGCTCAGAATTGAAGTGTGAATGTGTCAGCAGTGGTGTGGGTGAAGGTGTGGCTTCATGCGTACATGGCAGTAAGTTGCATGCGCATGTGTTGCGCATTATCTTTGTGTGTGTTTGTGTTAGTATTTCATGTATATGGGTGATTCTACAGAAACGGTTGAAATTGCAGTCTCCACCAAAGCAAAGTGGTTTAGAAAATAACTAGGTTTTCAGATTTTGAACAGAAAATCAACAGAAAAAGTCATAATGTGACTTAATAGTGATTACTATTGATGGAAGATGAACCACTTCCACTTTGAGCAGCTATTGAGTCATTTAATCTCAGCTTTTCTTTCTGTTACGGTAGTGACACGTTTTTGGAAAGGAGAAAAATTCTGTTAAATTCTGAAAATATGTAACAAAAAAAATGAATAAATGTGTGACTGTACCTTTAGTAGATTTGTGGTTCTTCGACTTGGACTAACACATGCATGGTTTAGAATTGGGGAAAATAGAACACAAATTTGAAGATTTTTACACCCCCCAATTTTAACCGTTTCTGTAGAATCATCCAAATAGGGGCGAGTGTGCGTGTGTGTGCATGTGCATGTGCTGACGTGACGTTACTGATGTGATGGATAGCGGTGTGCAGGAGGTGGTTCAATATCAACCCAAGTTCAACGTCAATCCAAATGAGCACAGGATGTTCACAAGATGATATATGATATATGGCATGGAAAACATTAATACTGAAACAGGAAATGTAAGTCCTGCTTTCAAAATGATGCAGGTAGCAGCTACAGACGTCATCCCAACCTTCATTTTGACCCTTACACAGATTTTCAACGTTAGTGCAGGTCATCATATCAACATCTATTCACCGCCAACATGTTTTGCTCTGTGTGTGTGTGTGTGTGTGTGTGTGTGTGTGTGTGTGTGTGTGTGCTCTCCTACCTGTGTGCAGGTATCCTCCTGTCTCCGGCCACCAGAGTGACGTCACACAGCTGGCGAGTCCTCAAGTATCCCTCCATCTTGCGGAACGTGACGTCGGCGTGGGACAGAGCGGTGAACACACACTCCTCGGGACACGCACACGGCTCCATCGACACACATGAGGACAGTGTGGCACTGCTGTTGGACGTCCTACGCCACACACAGAGTCACATACAGACAAAGACAGGTGTGCATGTTCACACACACACACACACACACACACACACACACACACACACACAAATAGAGGCTTTGAGTGCATGTGTTGCTGATTTTGTTGAAGACGAAGACAGATGTGTGGAAAGAGAGCAGCTGCTGTCATCCATGTACCATCTTTTCACTCACACACACACACACACACACACACACACACACACACACACACACGCACACGCACACACACACGTTCGTTCACTTCTCAACAGCATTATTGTGTGTCGCCAGAAGCAGACAAAGGCTTTTTAATGGTCCAATTACTAGGAGCAAATGGCCAGATAAATTTCTCCCACTTAAAAGAGAAGCTGCCAATTAAATAGCTATGGGAGCTGAGCCCATAAGACATGCAGTAATTTACTCTGCTCCCTAATGGCTCCCAGTTTCCTTGTATATATACCAACAAAGGGGAAACTGAGCAGGGTTTTGAGACAGAATGGCTTCAACATTCGATATTCACTGGTGGATTTGAAGCCCAGGGCTGTTATGTCTTATTTTTTCAATTTGAGCTGATGAGGAGTGTATGTGTGTTTGTGTGTGTGTGTGTGTGTGTGTGTGTGTGTGTGTGTGAGTTAGTGTGTGCATGTGTGTTTCTCAAAGATAAGCACTGAAGTGTGGCTACCCTGTGAATCATCAGCTATCATGGCTCCTAAACCAGCATTTAATTTATGAGAGCCAGAGCTATACTCCCATTTTTTATTAAACACCAGGAGTGGCGGGGCGAGCCCTACAGCACAGAGAGAGAGAGAGAGACAAGGAGAGAGAGATGAGAAATTAACTGATAGTCTGAGGATGAGATCATTTAAACTTAGCAGTTAGAAGAGAAATCACACTGATTTGAGTATGAGATGAAATGTGTGTTTGTGTGTATGTGTGTGTATGCGCTTCTGGACTGTGGATGCACACACATACACACAAACACAAATGTTGTGGGAAAGGCCTTGGAAGATGGGGTGTGTGTCTATCACAGCTGAGCTTATGGGATGAGAGAGAAAAAAGAGAGAGACAGTGCGAGAGAGAGAGAGAGAGAGAGAGAGAGAGAGAGAGAGAGAGAGAGAGAGAGAGAGAGAGAGAGAGAGACAGAGAGCGAGACTATGTGAGAGTCAGAAAGAGAAAAGGAAGGAGCTTAATGCCTAAGGTCAATGAAAAATTTAGAGAGAGGGGGATGGAGTGAAGGAGAACAGATGAAGGACAGAGAGGCTTAAATCTTAGGTCACTTGTATAAAGACTTAATTAATTCCCCTCTGCAACAATCTATTACCCTCTCCTTTGACCAGGAAGTTAAAAACACACACAGGCACCCACACCATTTCTGTTAAAAAATAAGTACTATCATTTGATATTGTTTTTTCTTTATTATTTTCATGTCCTTGGAGATGAGGCGGCAGGAAGGAGGAAGAGGTGTATCCAAAAATGTCAGTCACGTGTGGTTTTCCAGATATAGGATGTATGTGTGAATATGTGTATGTGTAAGATCTATGATCTGTGTTTTTACAGAAAGGGATGTAAAATGGCCAAATCAGAGAAGGTTTTTAGCAATTCTAGTCCCCCAAATGCCAGATAATCCCACAAAAAGCAACTCCATACATCGGCTATTGGAAAGCACATCAGACATGCAGTAATTACTTGCTCCTAATGTGTAACCGGTTTCTTAATATGCATTGTATATAGAAACACTGATTTGAGTATGAGATGAAATGTGTGTTTGTGTGTATGTGTGTGCATCCACAGTCCAGAAGCGCATACACACATACACACACACACACACACACACAAATGTTGTGGGAAAGGCCTTGGAAGATGTGGTGTGTGTGTGTATAAACAAAATATGTAGAGGAGGAAAGTGAAAACAACCTCCTTAGTTGCACAGTTGCTTAGTTGTTAACTTTAAAAAAAATAGTGTGTGTGTATGTGCGCACAAGTATGTGTTTGTGAGTGTGTGTGCTAATGATGGCCAGTCTCCTGTAGTAGGAGACATATTCTGACTGCTTCCCTCTGTCTCTGTCCTCTACTCCTCCACATCGTTTTATCTTCACTTTTTCCATCTTCAGCAAATCTCATCCATCATTCACTCCATTCCCCCTCAGCCCAGAATCCATCTTTGCTTTTTGCTCTGCTCTTCCCTCTCCCATTCTAACCCTCCAAGGAGGCATTCTGGCTGGTTTTCCCATCCTTCTTGTCCGTGTATGTGTGTGTATGTGTATATCTATGTGTGTGTGTGTGTGTGTAGACGATTGGTGTGGCTAAATGCTGCCAGAGGAGATGGCTTTGAAGTGGGGGAACGCTGCCTTCCGGTCCCCTTAATTGAGCCTGGCAGCCACTCAACATGGACAGAGAGACAGAGAGAGAGAGCGAGAGAGAAAGTGTGTGTGTGTGTGTGTGTGTGTGTGTGCCAAATCAACACCATGCAACCAGACTTCCTAAACCCTCACACTGTTCAAGGCCACTCACTCCCTCCCTCACTCACTCAAGCAATTTACTATCTAGCTTTATTAGCCTGTGGACTAACAGCGTTACAATGCAGGAGAAACTTAGTGCTGTAAGCTGATGTACGACATGGTCATACACCCATGGAGCCTGGTCACATGTTATACCCTCAATGACACACAAATACAAATGCCTTTGTTTTCCACACATTAGCAGGGAATAAAGAGAAAGCAAATGAATGGACGAGGGCGGGCAGAGATGAAGACGGGACAGAGGGACAGAGAGGGATGCACACCAGGATTAAAGGGGGGGGGGGGGGCGGGTGGGGAAAGGGCGGTGTAATGAGAAAGAAAGAGGAAGAGACGAGTGGAGCCTCCAGCCACTCCGGGATTCTGTATGAGTTCTTCCCACGATCCCATTTGGGATTCTGCCACCCCTGGTCTTGGAATATCATACATATGAGCTCTCAGAGGGAGAGGCTTAATAGATCACAGGACTACGCAAACACAAACAAACAAACACACACACACACAACACCGAACATTTGTATGCTCAGGACTGCATATGAATAGCGCATAAACTAAGTCTGTGTTGGTAAGGAAAGCATAACGTAGAAGGAATGAGGTTAGGTTGGATTCATGTACACTTACATTACAGTTACAGTCATTTAGCAGACGCTTTTATCCAAAGCGACTTACAAAGGTGATAGTTGACTATGTGGGGATTGAAGCCACGATGCTCTACTGACTGAGCTGTCTGGGTCCTGCTCAGGTTCTCCTTCCCTTGTTAATGAGGCTGGCATTTGGTATGTGTTATACTGTTAAACCAAAGGTATTTCCTGTATTTCACCGTTAACACAAATGTAGATGACTGAACAAAAGAATATTAGATTAAAAGATTAATAAATATGTCTGTCTTTGCTCTCAATTAATTTTGTTATTGTGTGTGTCTGTCCTATGAATCATTTATATCTTCTGATGTGTCTTGGGAGAATAGAGCATGATACTAGGCTTTCAGTTGCATCATTAGGCCAGCATCTACTACACACACACACACACACACACACACAATCTTACTCGCTCTCTCTCTCTCTCTACTTCATCATATTTACTGCCGTATCATAACATTATAAATAAAGACATAAATCTGGGCGTCTCTGTACAGATGCACTGAAGAGGAGTTAAGACACTTTGTTTTGCTGTCTCCATGGCAACTATTAATTAAATGTCTTTACTCACCACTTAACCTGTATTGCCACACTAACACAACACAGTAAATCATGCATGCACACACACACACGCGGACCTGTGGAAATGACTTCTGATAAGCTAAAGACAGATAAAGCACCGAGGAAAGAAACGTAAGCTCAGACTCTCGTCACTTCCCTTGTAACCACACGTATACTACTTTTGTATATCTCTAGAAATCACAATTGAGTGACAGTAAAGACGTCACTCGGCCTCACTTTTTCAAAAGCCCAGAGTAATTGTAGTAGTGGTTTAAGACTGCATTTGAAAAACAAAACGAGACATCACTTTTAAAGACTCCGGAGAAATGTCGCCATTTCATATCCGTCTTCCGTAACAATGTCCAAAAGCAGACCCAAATTCCCAACCCTCTCCCTTATACTCGCCTACCTGCAGGAGCTGGAGTCAGTGTCCGGGTGGTGGTTGTTCTCCTCGGGGATTGCAGCCCCCGCCGCCTCCTCTTCAACCCCGGGAAGAGCGGAGGGCTCCGGTACCAGCTGGGGCAGCGAGCCCTCGGCAGGGGGGTCCACGTTCGTTACCGGACGAGTGTGAGGGTGAGACGGCGGGGAAACCCACGACAGAGCCGCAGCGGAGCTCCGGCACTCTGGCTGACTGAGGGAGCGGGGACAGGAGCTCCCCGTTGCTCCTGCTGCTGCTCCCGGACCGCTCCGACTCTCCGCCGGATCTATAAACTTTCTGTTGTTATAGCTGCCGGTACACAGATTAGATCCGGCGCTGCCACTGGCCACCAGACCGCTATGACTCCCAGGACTGGGATTTACGGCAGTGGAATTCGCGTTGCTAGAGCCGCTAACTGAGGGTCCGTCTCCGGCGCTGTCGCCCGTTCTCCTCCGAGTGAAGTAGTCTCCTAGCGGGGTGGAGTGAGGCGGAGGCACCGCGGGGTGACCGAACCACCTCCATCGGATCCTGAGGATCTGCTTCACGTCGAACTCCTTCCGCGAGGAAGAGCTCGAGCCGCTACTCGACATTCCAGGGCTCGAGACAGAAGAAATGGCGGGGGGAGAGCCCTTTCCACTCTGTCGTTAAACTACACTGTACGCGCGTCTCTCCTGGCAACCGCACTCCCGGTAACTACTACTAGAGAGCGCAAGCTGGGTATATTGGAGTATATTAGAGGAAGAGATAGAGAGAGCAAGAGAGAGAGAGCTCGCCTCACCCCTTCCCCGACCACGCTCTCATGTATTTAGTGTTTCCAGAGAGAAATAGTGTGAGAGAGGGAGAGAGCGCGAGAGAGAGAGAGAGAGGAAGAAAAAGAGAGCGCACTTCAGTGCCAAACCCTTTTACGCACAAACCAAACCACAAACATTTACCACAATGACAAATTAATATAACATTCCCTGCTCCTCTCTGCCAATTAATGATGTGCAGGCTACACATATTTTGTAGAAGAGATGAGAGTCATCATCATCATCATTATTCAATAGGAAATCGCCTTATGTTGCAGACCACGCCAGTCAATCAATAATACTGAATATTAGGTTAGACCATGCTTGCCAATCAATCAATATGGCAATCAATAATCATGCTAAAAGCAGGATGCAGACTAGTGCAAAGGATTTCTGTTTGTGTGTGTGTGTGTGCAAACCCTGCATGCACGTGCGTGAAAGTGAGTGAACATGGAGCTGTGCGAGGTTATAGCTGTTAATCATAGAGTCTGACATGCAATGAAAGGGTGGACATGGTCTGTTTATTCTCTCTCTCTCTCTCTCTCTCTCTCTCTCTCTCTCTCTCTCTCTCTCTCTCTCTCTCTCTCTCTCTCTCTCTCTCTCTCTCTCTCTCTCTCTCTCTCTCTCTCTCTCTCTCTCTCTCTCTCTCTCTCTCTCTCTCTCTCTGTCTGTCTCTCTGTCTCTCTCTCTCTCTCTCTCTCTCTCTCTCTCTCTCGAGGTAATAGATGTGTAGCTGCAATAACTGGAATAAGCAGACGTGGGGATCTATTCTTGAAGAGATATTGAGAACAGAGAATAGCCGACACTGAACCACCACAGAGGGGACCTGAGTGTCCTTGAACGTGAAATGAAACGTTTCATCTCTCTCTCTATCTCTCTCTCTCTCTCTGACTTTGTTTTGAGGTAATAGATGTGTAGCTGCAATAACTGGCTGCAATAAGCAGACGTGGGGATCTATTCTTGAAGAGATACTGAGAACAGAGAATAGCCGACACTGAACCACCACAGAGGGGACCTGAGTGTCCTGGCTGCAATAAGCAGACGTGGGGATCTATTCTTGAAGAGATACTGAGAACAGAGAATAGCCGACACTGAACCACCACAGAGGGGACCTGAGTGTCTTTCACTTCTACTTTTATTTATTTTCCCTCTCCTCCCTCCATCTGCAATGCAGCAGCATTCCCAGAGAATGATGATCAGTATAAGGGGTCCCGGGGGAGCCATCCCATCCAGGCACTCCGGGCGCCCAGCAGACCTTCCGCAGCAACCCTGGGACGACCATGGGAAGCCGGAGTCACACAGCTGGAACACAGTGCGTTATGGATGGAGGGATGCTTTAGGGGCCACGCTCTAGCAAAAATCAATAAGTCAAACAGCTGACATGATACCTCTTACTTACAAATCAGCCCTGTAGACTAACTGTGACACCCCGAGACCCGTGTTTTCACCTTAAATAAATGACAAATTCTTAGAGATAGGGCTATTCTACTATTTTCTATTATCAGGATATACTGACTGAGTCCAGGACCACCCCGCTGCTCTAAGTCTATCTCTGATCAATACAACAAAGTCAATACATAACACACACATAGACACACACAGAAGCCACTGCTACAAGGAGACAGGAAAACAAGCAAGAGGATGGGTAAAGCAAAGAAAAGATGAAGAGGGTCGGGCTGGGGTCAAGTCAAGAAGCAAGATTACCCAGTGAGCCAGATGAGAGCCACATCTAACTCTTAATGATTTTGTAAAACTCAAACATAAAATATGAGTGTGAGAGGACATCTACCTGTCATGCATTTTAATGACCTTTCTTAATTCTTTCTGAGCATAAATTCCTCATGACCTAAACTGACCTAAACTCCTCAGGCCTATTGCTGGTGGGTTCCTACATGACAGGAGTGGCAATTTTGTAATTGGTTCATTTAGGTTCACGCTGCGCAGTTACAAGTGAACCAGGGCTTGTAAACACAAGTCACATGGACTCACAAGTTGCTTGTTTATTGGACAGGGTCTCAACCTGTCATCCCGCCAGGTTAGAGACTTTGGCAGAGGGGAGTCAAAACAAACCTGATTCCAGTCCCTGCAACTTCAGCTAAGCATGATGGACTTGTCTGCGCTCTTTGCCGTAATTTACCTTCTCTGGTCTTCATAAAAGGTAAGAACACATGAAGAAATACAGTAGTTTGGCTATAGGCTATCAGATGTCAACATCCGTCTCCCTATAACCATATCATTTTGCCTTTTGGGGTCTTTTCTTGTAGTCGGTTCAGATTACATTCTTGCTCCTAACAAACTGCACCAGTTAGCAGTTATTTGGTGCATATCAGAGTTCGAATGGTATTTTTCCCACCTGCCCAAACAAACTAAAACTAAAACCAAACTAAAAGGTAAACTCCAAAACCCCAAACATCACCCTTGAATTACCACCCAGAAGGTGTATCATCTGGGAGCAAAATGTTCTCCCTCCTAGAGCCAAGCACATAACTCTACGAAAACTAACCAACCAAAGAAGAAGCCAATACATTTTTACAACACTCACGATAGGAAATACCGTCCTATGACTGGGGATGGTGGGAATGATGCTCTGAGGGAGACTGAGGAATACTGAGGAATAATTGGCCACTCGGCTCTGGTCCCCTTCAGTCGGATCTAATCATTGGTCACTTGGCATGAGCCTTCTTGAGCCGCCTACTGTTATTGGTCTCTTGGCTGTGGTAGTCCTAGACTATCACTCAAAGCTCTCAGCAGTTTTACAACCGTAAAGCACTCCAAGGAGAAAAACACACACACACACACACACACACACACACACACACACACACACACAAAAGAAAATTACACCATACAATCCCATTCACACACACTTCACACTCTATAAGCATCCCATATACAGTATATGCATTCACACATGCACACATGCATGCTAACAAGCACATGCACAAGAAAGTGATACCATACAATCCTATTCCCATGCATTTCACACTCTATAAGCAACCCAAATATGTGCATGACAACACACATATACACACACACGTAGAAACACAATCAAATAAAAGCAGGTAGCAGTCATCTGGGGAGAGCTGTCGTAAAGGTTTTATGGGGCCAGAAAGTGAAACATTATCTGTCTAGCCCAGGCGTGATGATCAGCCCATCTCTTCCTATCTCTTGTTTATGACTGATGTTCATCCTCCAAGGCCCCCCCTCCCCCTCTCTCGTTCTCATCTCCACCTTCCATCTATCGTGCCTTCCCTTCCTCTTTTTCCTTCTCACTCTTTGCTCTCTTCCAACCTCCTGTCTTCCCTATGCTGCACATCTTTTTGAAACCATCTCCTCCTCCCTTCTTCACCACCCGCTTTCTCCCCCATCCCCCATCCCCCACCATCTTCCCTCTCCATCCCCACCTCAATTTCCTGCTCCCCATCCTTGCTATTATGCTATGACACACAAGGGAATGTGTGTGTTTGTGTGTTGGTGGGATTGTGATTCCCTGAGGAGGAGACCTGCAGAGACAGAGCTGCAAGAGCCATTGTTCTATGTAAGCACACACACACACATGCACACATCATGGCTTGCTTGCAAACACATATGTACACACAGGTTTAAAAAAACATGACCATATACCTACATGCTGCATGCATAAACATACAAACGCAAAGGATGCATTCTCATTCAAGTCACGCCCCTTATATCACTCCCCTGCATGCATACACAAACACACACACACACACACACACACACACACACACAAACACAAACACACATATGCTCATTGCCTGTTTCTGTTGTGTAATCAGTGTGTTGACCGGTGCTAGATGTGTAGCCTAGTCTGTCCTTGAGACTCAGAGAAGGCTCAGACTGGCCAAGCAAATAATTACCCCCACCCCCCTCCCAATTGCCTGATGGAGGGAGAGTGTGTGTGTGTGTGTGTGTGTGTGTGTGTGTGTGTGTGTGTGTGCATGATTACATTGATGTGGAGGCACAATCTTCAATATCATTGAGCAGCGATTTAATTTCACACCAGCAAGAAGGCGTGTAGGGTGAAAGGACACCCAAGGTGTGTCTGTCTGTGTGTGTGTGTGTGTGTGTGTGTGTGTGTGTGTGTGTGTAATCTGAATAAACGCAGACCACCATCAGTTGTTAATTTCCCTCTTATCTTCCATCACATCAGTCAATAGCAGAACCACACAGATCAAGGACAGCATTCTCTCCGGTGTGTGTGTGTGTGTGTGTGTGTGTGTCTCAGGCTCTATCTGCATTCAGGGAGTGTGTGTTTTAGCTCCAGACGGACCACCTTGTCCCAGTTTCCCAAGAAGCCACTAATAGGAGAGATGAAAGAATGAAAGCAACTCGACATCAATCCATCAGCACATTTAGATGCCTTACATCGCTCCTTCCCTCTCACTCTCCCTATATCTCTAAATGACATTTACACTTTGGATACCATGGAAAGAGACAGCAAAGACATCAACTCCGTAACAACCCTAGTGCACGGTGCATTAGCCCTTAGCCACCCTCGCGCTTGGCCCCGCCATCTCTTCAATATCTCCTTTACATTCTTCTTTTGATCAACTCCTGTACTAACCTCCATCTCCCTCCCCTTCATCCATTTACTGATCTCCTCTGGCTTTCCTCCTCCCCTCCTCTCCCATCCATTACCCTTGTTCTCGCATTTCTGTTTCTTGGATACCCCTCCCTCTGCGAAACGCCTGTGTTAATTAGGTGTGTCTTGTGTGTGTGACTAGTCAGGGCAAGTGGAAGTGTTTGGAGTGAAAAGATGGATAGAGAAGATGAGAAAGCTGACAAGCAGACAAGGATCAAACACCCAAACTGCCCCCAATTACGTGTCTGCCTTGCGCTGAATGAGAGCAGAGACCTGCTGCGCATGTCTATACACACACACACACACACACACACACACACACCCACACACACATTCTGTCTGATCTCATATTGTAGCAGAACCCTTCAACCCTGCTTTCTCTGCACTGAGCAAGACTGTGACACACTTTGCAGCCATGTTTTATTCAACACAAATGTAGAGTCAGAGAACAAGATGTTAGTGTGTGTGTGTGTGTGTGTGTGTGTGTGTGTGTGTGTGTGTGTGTGTGTGTGTGTGTGTGTGTATAGTCAATGGTTGTGTGCTGTATAGAACCATTTGCTATCAGGTCCAGGAGGCACAATACATGACACACATACACACACACACGCACACACACACCACAAAGCCTGTGGACTGCCCAAGTGTGAACCAAACTGTCCAATTACTTTGATCCATGCCTGTTGCCGTGGGATGGAAAAGTTTCTCCCTTTTTGCCTTCAAATACATCACCTCGGCATGCACACACACACACCAACAAACACACACACACACACACGCCAGACGGCATAATGGCTATGGTCTGGCTTGCTCTGGTTCCTCTAATTGCCTAAGAGAAAGGAGAGAGGGAGAGAAAGAGAAATAGGGAGGGAAAGGGAGAGAGGGGAGAGACGTGGGGGGGGGGGGGTAGGCAGAGAGAATGAGAATGCAAACTGCCGACTTTAACCGCATTTAGCAGACTGTGCATCTGTTTAGTGACTCCAGAACATGAGGATGATGATGATGATGATGAGAGCAGCCACTGTTGAAAAGCAATGGCTTCTGGCTTTTCTGGCACCCATCCAACCTAATTAAGCTCCTCATCATATCACACACACACCCCCACACACACACACACACGCACACACACACAACCTTTTGCGAGCAAGGGCTTCCATCGATCCATCCCGAAACATTCGGCCTTGGTGTGTATAACTGTTTAACTCTGACATTAAATTCCACTGCAGCAGGACAGATAGAAGTTTATGTGGTGATATGACCTCCAACAAATCAACCCACCTCCCCAACAGCAAATAGCACAATGACAACCTGATTCTATCCACAAATAACCATCCACTATAAAAGTCCAAAAAAAAAGTTAATACAAAAGGTACAACGCTGAATTGGGATATAACACTGCTATAGCACATGCTAGACAAATACAACCACCATGAACACAAAAAGATGGTGAAGCACACTTTGAACAACCACGTACAGTCACGCTAACCAGGTATTGGCTAATATATTAAAAGGGCAGCACCAGCTAACTAAGCACTAATGAACCTGCTACTCTTCTGTAGTCAGAATTTCCCACAGTAACAATCCCATGTTTACAGAAATTGCTATTTCAATTTGGCGTATTGAATGACACAAATGATCGCTAATCCCCGTTTGTGCACGTTGCGTCGTTTCCCACTGTTAAATCGCTGTGCCGTAAAGTTTGCAAACAACAGGACATAATGCACATCTTGAATTATTGATGGAAATGGAAACATTTTTTTTCTATCCTCTGATCCTCTGTGTGTATCTCTCTCTCTGCCCCCCCCCCCATCCCCTCCCAGTGTAACAGCTCTCTAATGAAAGCAACTCTCAAATGGTCCCTCTTCGATTTACTATGCAAGCACATTCACGCACACACACACACAAAGCAGTTACGTGTGTGGGTGTGGGTGTGCGTGTGTGTGTGTGTGTGTGTGTGTGTGTGTGTGTGTGTTCTCTCTTGAGATGCACTCAGGTCTCACCGCAGGGCAGGTGGCAGGTGGAGGATAGGAAAGTGCTTGCCTTGCAATTCATCCTCTCTCTCTCAATTTCATATATACTTAAATAAACACACACATACACATCATATTCTTCTCTCTCTCTCTCTCTCTCTCTCTCTCTCTCCCCCTCTGCAATAAGCAGACATGCTTCATGCTTCATAGCTCTTTTTCCCATTTCCCCACTGCCATTTTGTCTTCCTCCATATCTGTCCATCACTAAAAACAGTATCTGTCTCTGCACTATCTTCCCTTTTTCTTTTGCCTATTCCCACGCTGCAGTGCCTTCCTTTTCTGCTCTCTTCCTAAATGGGCAGAGGGAGTTGGAGGAGAGCGAGGGAAAGAGAAAACGAGAGAGAGAAAGAGAGAGAGAGAGAAGAGCATTTACAGGCAAATAAAGAGCAGGCCTTAATAATTTACTCTGCCCTGCAGCCATAAGCCAATCACAGCCCATTGCTGGTAAAAAAAAATGAGAGTGAAAGTCAGAGAGTGATCGAAAGAGAGGGAGAGAAGGTGGGGAGACACAAAGAGAGAGAGAGAGAGAGAGAGAGAGAGAGGGTGAGGCTGCAATGTTGGTACTCTAAGAGTCCCTCAATTCTGTGATACATAGGAGTTGATCATACATGATCTAAATGCAGTGAAACATTCACAGTGCATTTTTGTGTCGTGGCTAGAGCACTGAAGAACCCAGCCCCAGTAGGTTGACACCATGAACGCCTCAAATGAGACACATTTGGGTTCTTTTGCAGAAACATTTACCACCACACACACACACACACACACACACACACACACACATGCGTGCGCTCATGCTGCGTGACTGACAAATAATCACATTGAGCGTTTTCTAAATACTGCATTTGTGATATGAATGCCAACTCATTAAATAAAATATTTATAATCAAGGATGATGGGCAGCTGGCTTTGGAGGTGAGGGATTTTGCACCATACCAGAATATATTGTTGAGGAAGCCATCTGGAACACCTTTGTCTCTGATAACAAAAAAATTGCAGCCTCTTGCCACGCATGCATATACAAGGACACACACACACACACACTCACACACACACACACACACACAGCTGCTATACTATTCTCCAGACCATTCTGTCCCCGGTGTGAGAGGACTAGATAATGCCTGAGTAGCATTTTTATTCTTTGGATGAGGCGGCGCTTTGACTTCATCTAGTGAGCTCTCTGATTGGCTGGTCCGAGGAAGGTGACCTTACCCCCACCAATCATTGATCCATAAACCTCTGAGACGGTAGAGAGACGTGGAGAGAGGAGAACAGGGGTGGACAAAGAGAGAAATGGAGAGGTGGATTAGTGGTTACAGAACTAGTACAATCCAATCTATGTGGGCCCAATATCAAACCAATCACTGGGCCACTAGTCACAATCTTAAACCAATTACTCGGACACTTCACTTCCTCACACTGTGAGTGTTTGAAAGTCATCCCTTTGGCGTGTGTTTTCTGGACAGAGAGAAATGGAGATGGAGTATCCTCATAGCAAGAAACCTTCAGCACCACAAACAGAATTAGATTTATATTTGACGCTGTGGTAGTATTGTTGTAACTAAGAGAATCTCTGAACAGCATATTTTATTCACGAGGTGACTAATAGCCACTACAGTTAGAAAATCACCAAGCTACTTCCTGGTGTGTGAATGCACTTCCAACCAACCTGAGAGCTGCTCATGTTTGTGTGACTTCTACCACACCGCCTGGTGTACGAGTCACACTGGATTTCCCTTATGGAGGACTCTAAGGAGTACATACTGTAATTCCCCTAAGCACTAACCAACACACCAAACCAACAACTTTGAAATAATTGTTAAAGGGTCAGTTCCGGTATAAAGGTATAGAATTAGAATGAGGGGATAGAGGCAGTGTTACTGTAGTGAGGAGGAGAGGAGGAGGAGGCAGGAGGCCTTGTCGGACTGAGCGTCTAAGCATTAATCAGCAGGTGCTGTGGTCTAATTACTGGAGGGGGGGCATTTAGAGGACGCTGACACAGCAGTTTATCAACTCATAATTGGCCTTCAGTTCTTCGTGTTTTAGCACGAGGGGGCTCTCAGTGTGCATCTGCGTTATTGAGAAAGATAGTGAATGCAATCGTCAAATGACACAAGGGGGCTTTTAGCGTGTTTGTGTGTGTCAGTAGAGAGACAGGACAGATGAACTATTAATCAAAGTCTAATGGCCTGAATGTTACTGATGTACGATTGTTATCATTTATTCCATAAACACTTATTTTTAACAACACTACAATTAGCCTCCACACCTCAACCTGCCTGCTAGTCCGACTGTAGGGACAGTAGGAACAGAGGAGTAACCAATGTCACTCTAATGTCAAATCTACTATCTTCCTCCCAAAACTCCCTGCTTGTACCTTTCATAGCATGCCCATGAATAACATTATCCTAAAATATTTACTCTTATGCATGAGAAAGTGTGTATGAGTGTGTTTCTGATGTTTGCCCTTGCCACTTTCCATTATAGCATCAGATAGGAGGCCCATTTGATTCTCATTGTACAAGCTGTGCTACACGACGTGACGAGAATAATCAGCTCTAGAAAGTACCACGCAATTTACCAGCCGGGGGAGAGAGGGGGAGAGAGAGAGGGAGAGACAGACAGACAGAGAAATGTTATGTTTTGTTCACTTCATCTTTTAGTGAGCTCTTCTATGCCTGAAGAGTTCTATAAATAGCAGGGTCATCATAGCACAAACAAAGACACGTACACGCACACATCTCTAAATTCCTCTCCAAAACCAGCAGGATGACAGATGATGCCACTCAGTGTAACATGGTTTCTAGTGGATAATACCCACCCCGTCCATTACCAACATGAGTCAGTTCAAGCCATAATAACATTTTAGATAGAATCACTGGACCCCATCGAGCCAGAGCTACAATGTGCATGGTAAATTAATCTTACCCAGTAAACTAAACAACATGACAGTAAAAAAAACGAATTTTCCTCTGCATTGGTGTAAATCTGTAACATTTTCATTGATGTGTGTTTTTGATATTTATACGAAACAAGATTAGTATTTCCACGTACTTGTATTATGGAGTGATTTGGAAACAGCCTAAGCAAGGTGTCTGCTAAGATCATGTCAGCTCATGGACAGTCAGGTGGCAGGTCCTCTGAAAGGCAAATGCAGGTTGCCCTGACCTTGGCCTGTATAGGGAGCTGGAAGCCCTGCCTGTGTTTACAATAAAGACCGCTATGGCTGCATTTATTGCAATTGTTATCAACAGGCGTATATGAAGCAGCAATATCACAGAATATAGCCCGGCTGGGACAATGATTGTCTGATGTGGGTCTATATGGATATATATGTTGTGGCAATTTGTTTTATTGAGTTTTTATATTACTGTGTTGTTTTTTTTTATGATGTGTTTTTACTGCATGTTTTTACTGTAACTCTGTCTGCAAGCCAGATTTCTCTTACGGGACAGTAAAATTTGAGCTTGCTGATTAATAATAGAGGGTCAAAAAGATTAACGAGTCATATCAAAATAAATAGCAATTCAAATGTCTCTGAAGAGGGTCTGGATTTCCATTTCAATTTCAAATTGAATTTAATGTATATGATTATCACCCAGAAACCTACTTCAGAGAAGAGTATGTTTCCCATGGTCTTCTTACACAACTACTATCCTTCGTGCAGAAGTGAAACCACTCATTTGTTCTTTGGGCATGCCTGGAAAGAGGTGCAATTGGAGCACATTGATTTTCACTCATGGTAAAAAGCTTTTATTGACGTGGCATTTTCTCACCAGAAAAGGTTAAGGCAGAGCGAGATAAAAGAGGGAGGGAGGAGGTGAAGAACAGAGAGACATGCAGCGCCATTGCTCTCAGCTCCCTGTAAACTCATGCATGCTATCTTCCTTTGAAAGCACAGACTACTATCCCTACACACACACACACAAACACACACACACACACACACACAAATATGATGACTCTAAAACCTTGAAACCCACTGCAGAAACTGACAAAGAGATGACAAGAAACTCCTCCATGTTTCTTAAAGGGAGCAAAACAATGAATAGAGGAGGGAAGATATATCCATTCAGAGCAGACAAATTGGGGATCCAGATAGACAGATTAGAGCACGGGGCTGATAAATCTGGAAACCTTTACGACCTTTAAAGGTTTGTTCATAAAGCATGATAATCTCGTAAAGCATCATAATCTCTCCATAAAGAGTCGTAAAGTTTCCCAATGGCTTCATCTTCGGAGAGCCAGACGACGCCTTTGTGCTGACACAGCACTGAATCACCAAGCACAGAAAGACCCACTCACTCCTCCTCCTCCTTTAATGGAGGGACTTGTTCACTACTCCTCCCTATTTATTCTCGTTTATCACTGCTTCTACATGACTCGACTCTCCTTTCAGATTTTTCCCCGACTTGCAAGTGCTGGTTATCATCGCTCTATCTTCTCACACAGGAGTGTGTTTATACATCACTGGAGAAGGGGAAATTGAAATATTGAAAAATTGAAAGGAAATATCAGGTCAACAGCGACAGTTCTGTCATGCCTATAAATGTCTCTGTAAACATGATTGTTATCCAAAATATGGGAGTCAATTATGTAATCCTGTGTAAAATCTGATTTAATCTAGTGGATAAATAAAGCATTTAAAGTGTGTGTGTGTGTGAGATACTTCCTTCCGGGTGCCACCTGCCCTGGGCCGTCAAACAATTATTGTGTCCGTGACCCAACCCAGTGCTGGTATGTGTGTCTTCATGCCAACCTTTTATTGTATAATGGTTCACTGACACTAGTACTGATTCCTGGGAAGTAATCTAATCCTCTCTCTCTCTCTCTCTCTCTCTCTCGGCAGGGGGGGGGGTGCTAAATCAATCTAATCAATCCAATTCTTCTAGTCTTCCCTGTGTGTCTTGAGTTTTTAGTTCATTCACCTCCATGAATGATGGATGAACAGCCAATGAAAGAAAGTGGGCAATATGTGGATCCCAGCGTGAGTTGAGTGTGTTAAGAACGCTGGCTCAGACACGGACAAGAAAAACGGGCCCTTCCCTACCTCCTTTCTCTGTCAATCTCTCTCTCTCACACACACACACACACACAACCCATATCATATTCCTTGTACTGTACATCACTACAGTGCCATTACAACGCTGCCCTTCCAGCTCCACCGCACTATACTCTCTCCACAGTGTGTGTGTGTGTGTGTGTGTGTGTATGGAGTGAAAGGGGATTCCAAATAACTGTAGCTACTGATGTCTTGGCCTAGTTGACATCATCATTGTGTCCATCGAAAAGGAGAGCCATGGATTAAGTTCAGCCGTCACAGGGCAGACGTGACGGCAGAGATCAAATCTACAGTATTAGAATACAGCCATAACCTGTGTCTGACCAGCCAAACCCCTAATCTCATCATGCTGTTACATCAAAATCTCTCAACTCACTGCACTCGGTTCTGCAGTATTCCTCCACATTGCTCTCCTGTGCTTTCTGTCCACGGTGACACCACAGACTGTCTGCCTCACTGGATGGTTACTATTCATAATATTCAGCACATTAATGGATCTCCATAAAGGTAAAGGGCAGATAAGGACAAACCCCGACCCAACTCTCTCTCACTAGCTCACACACACGCTCACACACACACACTCACACTTGTCATCAGCATTTTGCACCGTGTTCATTGTGATAGCGGCTACAACCTTGGATATAGGCGAACAAATTATTGTGGTATAAGCAATAATCACTTGTTAGATTGATCCCCAGCGATAGCAACGGGAGAAAGGTAAGACAAAACATCAAAGTTGATGTTTAAGTTTAAAGGGGATTACAAAGCCCTGAACCGCGGCCGTTTGAACACCCGGCTTTCCCCTCGGTTCATGCCGCTCTCCAGGCGTCCTCGGCCGGGTCTCGCAGTTCCCGTTTCCCGGTCCACCCCGGGGGAGCTTCCGCACAATCAGCTCCAGTTATGATTTATTATATTTCCGCATTTGGCAAACTGGCAGGTTGTCAATTTTGCGACAAGAGGCACCTTACCTTAGAGTTAGGTTGTGAGGGGGCGAAAAGATGCTTTGTCTCGTTTATTCTGGTCTGTCAGAGTGAGGCTGCTCGCTGAGCCCAGAGTGAACCACAGGATCACAGCAGTTTACTAAGTCACACATCTGAGGCAAACATGCCCAAACCAGTCGTTACCAAGCCGGGTTCCGGGGACGCCCAGGGGTGCTTGAGAGGATTCCACTTGCCCCCCTGCAAAATGAGGAACATTTTCATTTCACTTTCATTTCATACACCAGCCTACCCATACGGAGAAGAAATATATTGGAATATATTTCCAAATATCCATATGGCCAACATAAATATATATATAGATATACAGCGGGTAAAATAAGTATTGAACACGTCACTATTTTTCTCAGTAAATATATTTCTAAAGGTGCTATTGACATGAAATTTTCACCAGATGTCGGTAACAACCCATGCAATCCACACATGCAATCAAACCATAGATGTCCATAAATTAAGTTATGTGTAATAATGTGAAATGACACAGGGAAAAAGTATTGAACACATGAAGAAAGGGAGGTGCAAAAAGGCATGGAAAGCCAAGACACTAAAGAAATCTATCAGTAATTAGAAAGCAATCCTGCCCCTTGTCAGTGCAAATTAATATCAGCTGGTTCAGTCCCAACTGATGGCCTATAAAAAGGTGTCTCATTACCAAGGTGTCACACAAGAAACATCTCATGATGGGTAAAAGCAAAGAGCTCTCGCAAGACCGTCGCAACCTTATTGTTGCAAAACATACTGATGGCATTGGTTACAGAAGGATTTCTAAACTTCTGTTGGGGCCATAATCCGGAAGTGGAAAGAACATCATTTCACCATAAACCTGGCCACGACCAGGTGCTCCTCGCAAGATTTCTGACAGAGGAGTGAAAAGAATTATCAGAAGAGTTGTCCAAGAGCCAAGGACCACTTGTGGAGAGCTTCAGAAAGACCTGGAATTAGCAGGTACAATTGTTTCAAAGAAAACAATAAGTAATGCACTCAACCGCCATGGCCTGTATGCACGCTCACCACGCAAGACTCCATTGCTGAAGAAAAAGCATGTTGAAGCTCATTTAAGGTTTGCTGCACAACATTTAGACAAGCCTGTGAAATACTGGGAGAATATAGTCTGGTCAGATGAGACCAAAATTGAACTCTTTGGATGCCATAATACACACCATGTTTGGAGGTCAAATGGCACTGCACATCACCCTAAAAACACCATACCAACAGTGAAGTTTGGAGGTGGGAACATCATGGTGCGGGGCTGTTTTTCAGCATACGGTACTGGCAAACTTCATATAATTGAAGGAAGGATGAATGGAAAAATGTACCGAGACATTCTTGATAAAAATCTGCTGCCATCTACCAGGATGATGAAGATGAAACGAGGGTGGACATTTCAGCAAGACAATGATCCCAAACACACAGCCAAGGAAACTGTCAATTGGTTTCAGAGAAAGAAAATAAAGCTGCTAGACTGGCCCAGCCAATCACCTGACTTGAATCCAATAGAAAATCTATGGAAAGAACTAAAGATCAGAGTTCATAGAAGAGGCCCACGGAACCTTCAAGATTTGAAGACTGTTTGTGTGGAAGAATGGGCCAAAATCACACCCGAGCAATGCATGCGACTAGTTTCTCCATACAGGAGGCGTCTTGAAGCTGTCATTACCAACAAAGGCTTTTGTACGAAGTATTAAATAAATTTCAGTAAGCATGTTCAATACTTTTTCCCTGTGTCATTCCATTTTATTACACATAACTTAATTTCTGAGCTTATGTTTTGGTTTCTTTGTATGTATGGATTACTTGGGTTGTTACCAACATCTGGTGAAAATTTCATGTCAATAGCACCTTTAGAAATATATTTACTGAGAAAAATGGTGACGTGTTCAATACTTATTTTACCCGCTGTATATATCTATATCTATATATATATATGTTCATTCTTGCGTATAAATATAATAAGTATAAATACATGAATGAAATATATATATAGGCTATGTAGTTATAAGCTACTGATCATCGGAATTGCTATAAAGATCTCTTTGAAATAATAAATGAACAACCAAAATGACCACAAGTGCATATTTAGACAATATTTCATGTACATGTAAAACAAAACAAAAAACAATTTGTCCATTACAAGAGCATAATAAAAACAGTGGGCCTAAAGCTGCACAATAAATAATCAGGGTATTCAGACTAAAAACAGCAATCCATTGATATGTGGGCAAAATGGACACAGTGAAGATCAGAAATACAGCAACATTGATTTTTGCATTTTAATTGTACTTTATACACATATAGGTATAAGCTAGCACAAGGAGAGAATGTGAAAGGAATATTTTGATAAGAGGTTTCACTCCCCACTATTATCTTACTGCCTGCAGATGGGTTGCAGAACTAGCCTGTTTGGTAACATGTAATATGGTTTCACAATTAACCCACAGAGTTACAGAAGTCCTTGAAGTAATAATAATGTGATACTTTAATGATCCCTGTTGGAAAAATTCTCTTTTTGCTTGAATGCAGGATCAGAACAGAACAGCACCATTGCTGCCAGGCCGCAAGTTGGTGAACAATCACAGCTAGCTGCTTTTTCCTCTTCAGAGGGGCTGGAGCCTATCTTAACCTATCCCAGCATGCATTGGAAGGTGCTCACCAGTACATCACAGGGCAAACACATAGACGGCCAATCACACTCACATTCTCACCTATGGGCAATTTAGAGTCTCCAATCCACCTGACTTGCATGTCTTTTGACTGCCGGAGGAAACCAGAGCACCCTGAGAACACAGAAAGGACCAGGGCCGAGATTCGAACCCAAAACTACTGAACCACTGAGCCACCGTGGTGCCCTCTTGAAATATTTGGAAATGCTTCATGTGGCTTTGATTGGATACAAAAGACTGAAAGTGAAGTTTCTTGGTTTTGGCAGCTCCCATCCCATTCTATAAGCTGCTGGCTGAGCCCTGAGAAAGGCAAGCCTCTGTGGAGCGGAGATAAGACTCCACCTGCCAGCTACACTCATCACTGTGTGTGTGTGCCTGTCTCTCTCTGTGTGTCTGTGTCTGTATCTGTGTGTGTCTGTATGTGTGTGTCCCTGTCCCAGGCCTGCCGAGATAACGGCTCTAAGGCACCCTACCGTCAAATCTAAGTAGCTGCACTCAGCCACCCAGAGATTGTCCTTGACAATTTTCCAAAGCAAGTCAAATGGTACAAAACAAAAATAACATTTTTGATAGAATAGAATAAGATAGCAAGTAGAACCGTCAATTTCCTCTACAGACTGACACCGTCAATAGAAACTCTTAGTTCCTAACAGTTCAGCAACATTAATATAAGGAGAGGTCAAAGGACTACTATAAACTACACACACACACACACACACACACACACACATTATTATAATTATGTTAAAGCATAGTATAACTATCCACAAGCTAGTACAGAGGTAGGTCTTCCAACCATAGACCACACATGTATCTCTGAGTTGTAATACATGGACGTAAACATTCTTACCTAATAAAGTCTATTTATCTCTCCCCAGAAAGGACAATTCACTGTAAGCATCTACACACACTCTCTTTCACACACACATTCAAACACACACACACAAATGCGCACCCAGACACAACTTTGCTATTTACATTTTACTGACAAAAACTTCATTTTTGCATCTCTCCATTTTGCACTCTTTCTGAGAAAACAGGAAGTATAACAGGAAGTGAAGTAGTGAGCTAGTGTGGATGGTGTGCGTCTTGTGGCGTCATTGCCTGCCACTACATGAAGACATGAGGAATATCACACACTATAACACACTAGAATAAGTGTGTGTGTGTGTGTGTGTGTGTGTGTCTGTGTGTGTAAATGCACGTGAGGGTGTGCTTAAAGCTAAGAAGGAAGCAGACACCACGAGCCACGTGTAATTCCCGCCACATTGAAAGCGCGCGTGTGTGTGTGTGTGTGTGTGTTTCCATGTTGCAACCATGACAAGAGTAGCTCTGACTAAACTTCTCTTCCTCGTGATCCTCGCCTTCATCATCTGCCTCCCAGAATTCTTCATGTCATACAGAGGTGGGTTATCCATCGAGCTTCGGATGGAGCTCTGTCTACTGTGTGTGTGTGTGTGTGTGCGACCACATGCTTATCTGTATGTGTGTGTGTGTATGTGTCTATCCATGTGCATGCAGGTGTGCTCAGCTTCACTATCAGAGCCTTTGAAGCATGAGAAAGGAACAACTGTTTCCTTTGACTCAATTTCATGGTAGCGTTGTTGAAATTTGACAGTTGAGGACAGACAAAAGTTAACCGGCAGCTTTAAAAGAAGTAAACTTTATTTTGTTGACTTACTGTATCTCCCTTTGTTCCTGCTCTCTGTAGACTCTGATTCTCTCTTCTCTCTCTTTCTTTCTCTGAACAACAACAAAATGCAGCTACATACAACGCTGTTGATTGACAACTGCTTTCTTTTTGAGAGCGACTTGCTCTAGCTTTTTTTAGTTGTGCATGCGTGTTTACCTTTTTTGGTCTCTCTTTCTGTCTCTCTCTTTATTCATCTGTCTGTCTTTCCCTCTGTCTCCCTCTCGCTCTGTTTTTTCATTTTGAGATCGATACAATTTTGGCTCTGATGACTTGAGAGTAGTTTGCGTCAAAGATGTCTCATTTCTTTCACAGTTTATGCTTCCTTTGTGGCGCGTGTGTGTGTGTGTGTGTGTGTGTGTGTGTGTGTGTGTGTGTGAGAGAGAGCGAGAGAGCATTAAAGTCACACTACCATGCTCGACCCAAACACACACACACACACACAACACGGCAACGCCTGAGAGTGAATTTCGAAACTCTCTTCTCTCTTTCCTTTTCTTCTTTCTAGTTTTGAGAGTTAAGTTCCTCTGTGTGCCCTACCAACCCTGTGAACGAGGGAATCGGGCGAGGACGGAGCACATGAAGAAGATGGGGGAAGCTGAGGTGAGGAGGAGGGGTGTGTGTGACCCTTGCCTGACTTCAGGAAATGACAAGTCAGTTTGCACCCAAGGGAACTGGAGTAATGTGACGGACCCAGGCGATGCAGGCGTGAGCTGGTTCACGTGTGAGACTGACGTGGACATGGAGGGAGACAATTCATTGTCAGGTGGGCCGATTGCCTTGGAGACTTTGTACTCATTGTGCAGATTAGAAGTTTTAGTGTCCATACATCTATTCATCCATCCATGCATTCGTCCCTCCATCTGTCTACAGGTTCAGAGGTAATTCTGGAGGTTTCAGTGGAGGCCCATCTTGGAGGCGCAGGCTCCCTAAATCTCACCCTGTATGGCCAGTACAACCGCAGCTCCCTATCCCTCCACCCACCAGAGGAGGAGGAGGAAAAAGAGAAAGGGGATGATGAAGGACAGGGGGCATTCTACTGCTGTCTCCCAGTCCCACCCACCTCAGAGCCAACCAATCAGAGCTGCTGTCGCCTTCGACTAACCAATCAAACTGTTTTGACTGCAAAAGTAAAAGAAAAGCTGCCATGGAAACGGACACAGAAAGGTTGGTGTTGCTGGTTTACAGTAGCTTTGTTCCCAAGTCAGCGTGGCTTTACTTTACTTCACCTACTGTACTGTGTTATCAGTCAGACTTTCAGAGAGTTATAATATATCTTAATCCACTGTATCTCCAAGGCTTTATTGATTTTGGCTTGGTTTCTGTCTGCTCTGCTCTCCCACACTCCTCCATGCTTAAAGCTACAACTGAGTAACATTTTCCAGTATCATGTTGAATCCATCTCACTTTCCACTACCCTTTTACATATTCTCCCTCCCTCTTATATTTCCTTCCCCCTTCTTTCTTGCTCTCCTACCTCAGTCTCTCTACATGACTTTCCTTCGTGCTCATTATTTGTTACTTTGCCTCCTGCAATTCGTTCACATTTTCCTTTGTCTCTGGCACGTCTTTCTCTTTCCCATTTCTCTCTTCCCATTATTTTTCTCCCCTCACTTGCTCACCAATTATATCTCCGTATCTCTTTCTCTGGTTGGTAAATCATGTGGTAGGCTGCTTTTCAGTGGTGATTATTCTTGTCACATCTACAGAAGACGTCTATCTGATAGAAGAATCTCTCTCTCTCTCCTCCAGATGAGTGGTCTTGTGTGTTCAGGGTGCTCTGGCTGGCTTTGCTCTGTGTGGTGCTGCTGACTGTTGTCACCACAGTGCTGGGACGGGTCTACAAGGGGAGAAGCTGCAGCAGCAGTGAGACACACACACACACACACACACACACACACACACACACACACACACACACCCTGGAGTGATCTCGTTCCTTTGATGTGACCTGACCCTTACTTTTCTTTCCTCTGTCAGACAATCCCAAGGTGTGCCCAGTTAGTTACACCGGGCAACGCTTGAATGGTAAAGGAAATATTCACTGGGCTGTGTTCAACTGTGTTCTGCATTTTACCACACAAACAAACACATGCAAACACTTTTCTTACTCCACACTTATTTTATCATTATTTCCTTTTCCTAACCACAAATGCATTTTTCTTCTACTAACAGGGTCTGCTCCCTCAGTGGGAAACGTTTCAGGTACTTCAGCTCTTCCACTGCTTTGAACTTTGTCTTAATAAGACCAGATGCCAGTGGCTTACTCATCCATCCTTTACTTTATCCCCGCTTACATTTAACTTAGGTATGAATGTAATGTATAATAATAATAACATCTGCTATGTGTTTCAACTAGTTGGAGAAATGCACACAGAGACGATCACTCCACAAGGTAAATGCCTCTGGTAGATTGCAGGACAGTACCCCATAAACTCGACACAATCTAGACCCTCATAAGGTTTAATTCACTTGTCAGCTGGAAAACTAAAGGAAATTACATGGAATTTGCCATCTACAGTGATATGATTTTAAATTGGTAGACTGAGTGGACTGAGATTCAAATATCATACGTTCAGAAATGATAATGGCTTGCTCAGGATTGTATATCGTCCAATAGGGATGGACCTTCGCTCCTTTGAGTCCCTGCTATTGGCCAGGTCAGTTCCTAACCACACGTACAGTTTGTATGAAAATGATTGGCTGAACTGAGGTCTCAATCCTGTTTTCTAAACTGTGTTTTTTTCTTTTCAAATGTGCAGGACTAACACCCATACACGAAGTAGAGACTGCAGGTAAACACACACACTTTGACATGGCAGAGAGAGAGAGAGAGAGAGAGAGACCAGAAAGAAAGAGATAAATTAAAGACATACACTTATGTCTACACCATAGACACCATAGAAAACGGGGCTTTCTGTGAGTATGTGTGTGTTAATGGTATTCCTGTATTGTACACCTGTCAGATATCCCAGACACTCTGCTGGATAGAGATGTGGACCATCAGTCATACGACATCACTGGATGCTTTAACGGTAAACTAGCATATCATTGCTGTCAATACACTAACTGATTAGTAAAACAAATTGAAGGTAATAGGTTACTTTTAATGTGAATCTGTGTTGCTATCTTTGTTGTATTTATCTCCGTTGAGCACCACAAGTGTTTCCAAAAATAATGCTTGTGCCATCCTCTGAGACAAATCGAATCAAATCATGCTAGTCAGTTTTTTAGGCTATATCTGGTTCTGTGTGTTGGCACAAGACGTCTTTTCATCTATTTGCTCAGAGTTTATAGTCTGAACAATCAGTTTGGTACTTGAACTGTTAAATGTGCTTTCCATTGGAACACAAGCTGAAACTGAAGATCACCCCCCCCCTCTCTCTCTCTCTCTCTCTCTCCCCATACCCCTTTTTCACTCTCATCTCTCTACTCCAATTGGTTTATTCCTCCATCCTCGTCCTTTCCCATTTCTCACTCTAGCCCACCTGCATCACCGGGGCCACCTACCCAGCTCATCCTCCACTGAGGAGCAGGCCTAGTGAGAGAGCTGCCCCTGTGAGCAGAATAGAAATGGATTGAATAAAATAAAGATAGCTGGTTCCTCACATGGCAACTATCCTGATGGTGAAAATAAAAAATAAAAAAACTTGATGGTTAAAATGGTTTATTTTTGACATCTCATCATCCAACAGTCTAAGGGCACTTCATTAGTGGGCAATAATAATACACTCTATCAGTAAACTGTCCAAGCCTAAATAAGTTAATTGGTTCCTAGACATTTTCAGTCCACTGTATAAATCATTATGTTTTCCAAGCAAAAACATATCTGATAACCGGACAGCTAAGATGATCCAAACCATTGGACAAGTATGACTGATATTTTCTTTGCTTAATAGCTTTACTACCTAAATCAATGTATTTCTAAGGGGGAGAAACAGAACTAGAGAACGGGAAGAGAACTAAATATACTTCTAACGGACTATGGGCTGGAGGCTAAGAGCCAATTTAGGGCTGGACATGCCACTCTGTTACTCAGTAGCAGCATAGCAATACATGATTACAGAGTAATTCACCTGCATTATATCCTATATATCCAAGAGGGGGAGTTGAAACAAATGTCTTCTTAGTTCAACTTTTCCTCAAATCAAATTTGATGGCAGTGGACTACAAGGTAGTGTTGTTTCATACAATTTAACATATGAAAATAAAACAAGCAGTACTGGCATTTTGACTCAGAAAATATGATTAAAACACATCTATTTCTGCAAAGAGAAATCTTGTTAGTGTTAGTTTAGGAAAAACAGTGGACCATCTATGGCATTAGGAGTGCAAAGAAAAAACAATATAGAATAATGTAGAATCTCTTTAACACAAACAAAATTATCAGTATTTCCTTTTTGGTTCAGGTTTTGGAAAAGATAGAACCACATCTTAGTTTGTTAGATAGAGTAGTTCACAGCTAACCTCGAATCAGCTCCGAACTCTGTTTGGTTCCTCAACGCAAAACATCAATTGCAAAACAGACAAAACAACATTCAGAGATGCAACATGGAGTAGCCACTCATACAATCACTGGCACATGAAACGGAACAGGCCTGCATGTGGGCCATTTATGCGTTATATGTATCTGTCTATATTAAATTGTTGTCTTCAAGAATATATACCAACATCTTCTGTCCGTAAGGTGGTAAGTACTGTAGATATAAGCATTTAATCTGGTTTAATCTATTCTATATACCTTTCTGTACAACAATAGTTACATTAAAACAAGCGGATGTGTTGCTAGCACAGCAGCAGGTAGCGTGTGTGTGTTGAAGGCAGGGTTAGTGCGGTGTCTGGGCTGGTGGTTCTGTGCTGGCTCTGGACTGCTGGCTCTGGATGTGGGAGATCTGGAGGACGGGCAGCAGCAGCTGAAATGCATTCTGGATGTAGTTGGTACTGTTGGAGCCCTGTGGACCCAAGATCCATAACCTCCATCACCATCATCATCAACAACAACCACAATTATCATTACTACTAATGTCGCCACCATTACTTCTGTAATCGGCCATTATTATGATCATCATCATTCCCCATGTGGAAAAAACACATTTCACATATGAATGTGGTTTGATATATGTTTCAAAATATACAAATATTGGCCAAAAATGTATTTGTGCATATAGATGACACTCATTGGAAATATATTTTGAGTTGTTGCAGATATAATAAGCATGTTGTCAACAGCCCATAGGGAGTGTATCGTGTTCCAGTGTCAAAAAATATTTTTTGAATGAATGTCATCTACATATACAAATGCAATTTTGTTCATTTTAACCCATATCTGTAAAAATATTCAGAAGTATATGTGCAACGTATTTTTTTGCAGTAGAGGCCTCAGTCATTAAATCTGCGACATATCTGTAACAATCATCACCATCAGGAACCGACAGGAACCATCATCATCATATGAGAATGCCTCCTTCATTAACAACTTTCTCATCATCGTCATCTATGTTAGGACACAGTTTGAATAAGGGTTTTTACCTCTAGCAGCACACTATCTACCAATGGATTCACCTCTTCTGCTTTCCTCTGACCCTGAGACGGAAACAGAGGGAGAGAGAGAGAGAGAGAAAGAGAGAGAGAGAGAGAGAGAGACATGTACGAATGGAGCAATCCTAATAAGTTTCTCAGTGTCTCCAGTGACTTGATTGTGAATCAGTGGTTTGGTAGCCCCACACACCCACACACACACACACACTTTTACTTACCCCGATATTAAGCATGATATCAGAGAATTTCTTGGCCAAACAGCCCACCTCCTTACACATGGCACATGTCAACCTGCAACAAGAATGTGGATTTTAGCAAACCTGCCTCTTGTCACATTAGTACGCACACGCACACGCACACGCACACGCACACGCACACAACACACCTGGCGAGGATGTGTGCCTGGTCTCTGGCTGGTTTCTCCAGCTCCTGGCCATGGAGGATGAGCTCTGCCACCTTGTGGAGCTGTTCGATACTGCGGGCTGTCACCTCTGCCAGACTACCTACTGACGACAGGTAGATAGCCTGGAGAGAAGGGAATGAATGAAATGATTGAGAATTAATTTATTAGATAAAGACAAGTGGTGACAACGGGAGGAGAAAAAAAAAAGAAACGCGAAACCTTTCATTGATGAATCCAGTCAGATAATATTGTTCGGTTGATCTCACCTCAACAGATCTGGGGTCGTTCTCTTTCTCCTCGCTTTCCTCCTTCCCTCCCTTCATCTCTTCCCCATGTGCCTTCTCCTCCACCTCATCTCCTTTCTTCTCTTCTACCTTGTCTCCAGACGAGGCCTCTACTGCTGGCTGGTCCTCCGTTTCCCTGCCAACTGTCTCCGTAGTGACAGCCTGTTCCACCTCGCTCACCCAATCATGAGCCCTTATTCGAGCCTGCAGATGCATAATGACCACCCATCAGTACTGCATGGTGGGAGATCACTATAGCGACGTTTCAAATGAGACGGGTATACACTATTATATGGTAATGTATGGTAACGTATGTGTAAAGTCTATTAAATAATGCATCAGGACTTCAAAGGAAAGAACTTTTATGCCACTTCTAAAACTGTATTGGGAGTGAGTGGATGTCTAAACAGATTTAGGATTAGGTTTAAAAAAAAGGGGGGGGGGGTAGAGAGAAGAGCTTGGAAAGGATGTGGTTGTGGTAAGAAAATAAGGTTGGTGTTGGTGTGGGTCAGATTAAAATTGGGGTGCCGGAGTGGTTGGGATCAGGTGAGGGTCCGAATTAGGTTGAGGTGAGACGGAGCGGGAATTTAGTGGCAGTGTAGCTGGGTCCAAGTGGGTGGGGGCTAGGTGGGAACAATTCCTGGATTACACACGGCCAAGTGGTGGTCTACATAAGTGCTAATAAGAATAACACACAAACAGGATAAATATACATACAAAAAGAAAAAATATAATATAAAATAGGTTTAGGTTAGGGTAAGGGTAAGGGTTGAGAAACGTGTGTGTGTGTGTGTGTGTGTGTGTGTGTGTGTGTGTGTGTGTGCGCGAGCAGTCACCTTGTTGAGTTTGTCTGGTGTAGCAGCCACGTGAAGCTCAAACAGCAGCTCAGTCACAATACTCACAAACTCCTCCCCATCAGCAGCTGACAGACAGACAGACAGACAGACAGACAGACAGACAGACAGACAGACAGACAGAAGCACCCATGTAGAGTTAGCATACTTCTATTTATATAGCGCACGTTAAAGTCATAGATCCATGAACTGTGAGATTAGAGCTGATTTGGTTTCAGATCCCCCATGCTGGGACCACGTCTCCCATCGACATAAAATACAACTGTTACTTGCCTTGAGCTTACAATACAACAGAGACTTGGTGAACCTCTGATTCTTGTTTTCATGCTCAATTAATTCAAATGTATCTATCTAAATTCCCTTGAGGGCCTCATGGCTACAGTACACATGCAGATTTCAATGAGATATTTTTGATAGCTTGGTTTTGTTTGTTCTGAAATGTGATCTGTGATGTGAATGTGAATCTGTCAGTGGCCACTGAACACCGATACAGGATCAGACACCGTTTGACATCCCCTAGGTGAAGGGATATCGGGCTGTTGTTCTTCAACTCTGGACTGGTATGACATTTCCTGAGGCATAATGTAAGTTTCTATTATAGTTTTTACGGTGCGTAGCGAGAAGCGGCTGGTGAGATGTGATGAGACTAAAATTGAGAGTGCCATGGCCTCCCCTTGACGCGATATATCTCTTTGGTAGAACATTTTCTCTTCTTAGCAGAGACGCCACCACTGTCAGCCTCCAACACTGGTTCCCCTCAGGATCCGCTGTTTGTCAGGGTTTTTGTTCCTCGACACAAAGTGAAACAATATTATTTTGGTTGACATGGTCAATTTTAAACTAGGTTTTCAAAATAAAAGTAAGTCACGGTGTGATCTGGGATCCTCTGCAAACTGATCCTGGGTCAGTGTTCAGGCACAACTTCTACCTCCAGCAGGTTTAGTATGGGTCACTCACACAGGGGGGTAGAAAACTGTAATTGGGAACTTAGATCACCGTTATCCATGGTCTCTCCCTCCTTCCTCTCATCTTTCCCTTCTTCCTCTCCCTCCTCCTCCTCCTCCTCCTCTCGCTTTATGAAGATATCCTTGATGGCAATCAGCTCCTTCTTCCCCTCCTCCTGCTCCTCCTCGTCCAGGGAGGAGAGGAACGCTTGGACCTAAGAGGAGAAGAAAACAGGAGTGTGTGTGAGATTGTACCAGATTGTACGTGTGAGAGAAAAAGAAAAGAGAGCAAGAGCTCCACGAGGAGAGAGACATAAAACAGCAGGGCAGTGAGAGACAGAACAGAGGAGAGAGTACAAGGCTATATGTAACTTTATTTACAAAATGTTGACTAGAATTTGCTTCCAAGAGTGTGTATTTCTCATGCTTGTCTGTAGGACTAGTGTATGCTGTACCTTAGCCTCGCTCTCATTGGACAGTATCTCCAGGGCCTCGAGGTGTGATAGGCCCTGGTAGTCGTCAAACAGAATGCCGTAATGTGCTGTGGGCTCGCTGATTGGCTGGTTGCTGAGACGTGCACACTCCTTCTCCTTGGCTTCCTTCAACATCTGACAAATCACAACGCAACCTCAATGCAACAGTGTTGTTCAACTACCATTTCTCAAAACGAATTACACTATGTAAGTAAAGGTTAACTGAGGATACACTGCTTTCTTTTTTAGTCTGTGTGTGTGTGTGTGTGTGCGTGTGTGTGTGTCTGCACCTGGCTCAGTGATGCAGTCTTCTGAATCAGGGTTTTGGTCTTCTTGAAGCCCGGGTCACTCTCAGCAAGAACAGTCATGGTCTTCTTTCCAATGAACTCCAAGGCATCCAGACCCCCACTGATGACGGACTTACCCTGGGAGGGAGGGAGGGAGAGAAGAAGAAAGAGAAGAAAAGAAAGAGAGAAGAGAAGAGAGAGAGAGGAATGAGTATGAAGAATAAAAGAAACTGTGCCAGTGGGGTGAGATAATTCTACTTGTTCCTAGAAACAAGTGTCCACATCTTCTAGGCAGAATGAGGCAGATGATGCCTCTAACAAAGATGGTTTGCACAGGAAACAAGTGGCATTATCTCACCTCATTGATTTTTCTCACTTGTTAATACTTGATTAAATAGCTTGCTAGGCTGGATATTCTTTGCAGTGAGTGTGTGTGGTGTGTCCACTCACAGTGTTCTGTACTGCATGTGTGATGGTGGAGAAGACTCCTCTGCTAGGAGCTGCAGCACTCAGAGAAGACGGACTGGAGTCAGACAGGCCAGCCTCCCCTCCTCCTCCTCCTCCCTCCATCTTCTCCTCCACTCCCTCCTCTTCTTCTTGCACCTCCTCTCCTACTGAGGTCCTGTGGAGGCTCAGAGCCCCCCCCTGCCTTTACCTTGGACTGAGCTCAGGCTCTGACCTACACACACACACACACACACACACACACACACACACACACACACACACACACACACACACACACACACACACACACACACACACACACACACACACACACACACACACACACCTCTTGACTTGAGTTTATGAAGAGGTGCACAATATGTTGTCACAAAGATCAGTTTATAGTCAAACCAAATAAAAATCACTCAGACAAGGAAAGAGCATGCAGAAACTGACAAGGAACAGGAGACGAGAATGGAGCAGACAGAGTGAAGAAGACAATGGAAGGAGACAAGTAAACAGGAGATAGGAAAAGGAAACAAGAGCAGGAGACGTACCCATTGTGGAGCTGGCACTGGTCAGAATAGACTTCCCCCATAAACCCCAGCCTCCCCAACCTTTTTCTTTCACCTGGGGGGAAGTCTACACACACACACACACACACACACACACACACACACACACACAGTAAAGAAACACTATCTTTGACAGCATGCTGTGTAGAGCTACTAAGAGGTACTACAATAGCCTCTGACCCAGACCAAGTTACGACACATATATGTTGTTCACTCAGAGGTCGAAGTTTAAATACCAGTAGATACACACTGACTCCACCAGTCAATAGTCAAAAGGTTATTAGGCTAAAAACCACTTCAGAATACCATTGAAATCTCACTGCATGTAGGGAAACTTGTTTTAGAAACAATGAACAACAGGCAACTTTACTTCCACTTCCTCCTCTGCAGCTGTTGCGTCGGGCTCCAGGCTCACTGGTTGGTCACATTCAATCACCTGACCCTCGGCGCCATGCTCTGGTTGGTCAGCTGGACCTTCTGAGCTGTCGCCCTTGATCGCATCCTCTCCAGTCGCCTCCTTGGTGGACGCGGGGATGTCCAAACCCTCAGGGATCAAAGGTGGCTGGAGAGGGGCTGAAAGGCAGTGGGGGGTCTGTTCGGACATCCTCAGGGGAGCCAGGTCCAGTGTGGGGGGTTTGGAGGGGTGGAGGGAGGGTGTCTGTGGAACGGGCCTGTGTCAGCAGGGTAAGCCTGGGACATTTTGATCTGGAGGGTGAGAGATCTCTGGCTTCACTAGATGTAGTAAAGAAAATGCAGCTCTGTATTTCTTCATGTATTTCTTTCTACATAAGTCTACATTAATAAATGAAAAAACAAGTTTTATTTCCTATATGGACTATAGGAGAAATTGAATTAGGTGTTTCCTCTTCTCATAAAAGAAAAAGAAAACATTCAATCTCTATACAAAACATGTATGCTTGTATTTCTGTTATTCTGTACATTTTCAATAAAGCAGGGAAGATCCGGAGGAGGACACACGCCATCCCAATTAAACCTTCCACACATCCATAATCTCCTCTGTTTAAAATATCTATTGCACAAGCTGTTAAAATAAGAGCATTATTGTACTTCTAGTTACTACAGACTAGAAATAAAAACGTTGGCCTTCGTGTGCTTTTAGTGTTCCAAATGTTTTCATGTTCATGCCCAAATAGATGCAAATTACGCACAGCCATTTGAGACGGTCTTGTCTGAGGGACAAAGACAAAGAGTCATTTGAAAAGATTTTGGCTGTTGGTGATGATTTAGCACAGACCTGGACAACTGCTTATACCATTAACAAGGGGAGAGAGTGAAACCTCTGATCAGAACAGTCATTCATATATCATTCTTGTTTGCTTTATCACCGGTCATAGGTTTCTATTTTCCACTACATCACTAGGTACCCCTGTATGGTTCAACATCGACCCCTAGTGGTCATATGTTGTAAATGCATCCCGTTCTCCCTCACAGTTTGTTTAAATACATCTCCTAACGGAAAATCTTACTGAGAACAACGTTGTTGTTTTGTTTTTTTTGTTGTTTTTTTTACATGAGAGCTGTGTGAGACAAATGATATGTACACAATGTTACACAATAACTTAAAAAAAAGAAAATGAGATTATTATAGCCTGCAAAACAAGTTTCATGTATTGTATGTATGTTTTATAACAATATATTCGTTTGATTTGGATCAATCAATTCAATCAATAAAGTCTAAATGCATAGATTTACATGATACAGTGATCAAAATGTATTGTTGTTGCAGCCATTATATATGTTTGGTTATTGATTATTTATTGTTTATTTGTTGTAATTGTCTTTTGAACACTTGGTGGTGTATGGGTGCAGAAAGGCATATAGGTGAGCTCACAGGTGAAGGTGAGAGTGATTGCAGGTGATTGAGACCGGGATGAGCACACAGTTTTTGACCGTGTAGCCATGCACACGCCTTTGTTCTGTTGTATTGCTTTATTATTAGAATAAACAGTCTTAAACGCTACAGAAGGCCTCTGTATTGAGTTCACGCGTCCAAACTTAGTTTTCCCAGTCTAGCAATCCCTCAGTGACTTTGAGTAGCAAATAGTCACTACAATTGTAATGTATTGTAAAGGCAAAGTCATTCACGTCATTAGTGACAGATCAATATGAGACTCTTGCTCGCATCTCGTAGCCTCCTCTGCTGCCCCAACGACACCATCTCTACACACTGTTATAACATGACACATAAAACGATGTCACGCAGACAGTCAAAGAAGACGACCTTTCAATTACAAAATGAATATGTGATAAGTATTTCTCACAGGACAGTAAACTCAACAATAAAAGTAAATTAATTTCCACACTGCAGCAAACGCACACTAACTTCATAGCCGACTGTGCTGAGGACTAATATTTTTCAATTGATGCAGTCAAAGCAAACTGAAAATGCACAAAGATTTGTTTTGTTTGTTTGAAAATGACATGCAACTCACCAGTTTCGCGACAGCTCCTACAGCGGATCCTCTTCCGCCCCGCCACGTCGGCAGGCCGGGAGGGACAAAGATGATACATCATCAAGATGGTTCACAGCCTACGGAAACCGTTGTCGGCTAGACCGGAAATCATATCGCATAGGCGTACAACTATCAGAAATGATAATTAAAACGGTGAGCCAGCAGCTATTTTAGGGCATGTTAATGCCATTCCGCTTGTTTTCAAACAACCGCCACCTTTACTACAATAAAATGTAGCAAGGCAAATGAAATGCCGCAGGAGAAAAACACGTTTTTGAGGGCACAAGATGCTACTGCGTGTGCACGAAATCAATCTCCTGCCCTCAATTTAATTAATTTGAATGCATAAAATGAATTATTCTTGGCTTCATTTTCATTATTTTGCTTCATAATTTCAAAAACTGATTTCACTCACTTCCCATAATTAGTTGAATTCACTTGATCGCATTGATTTATTTAGTTTAATTAGCCTGATGTTTTGTTGAATCAAGATATATTTAGTTGAATGAAGATATGGATATGGTATAGTGGATATATTTGTTGATAAAAGTTTACTTAATCTCAGTCATTCCAATTCCTAAAGCCAAAACATCATGCTGTTGGACTAAATCTGAGTCACTGTCGTTGACTTCCAGCCAAAAACGAAGCTGTCTAGTGTGTGCGAAGTGATTTAAGCAAAGACGGAAGTGCGCAGCAGTGAAAGCTCTTGTTTTGCCGGGATACTTTCTGACATCACCACGAATACAGCAAACAGTTGAGTCTGTTTTCCAGCCAACATCCAAAATGTTTATTTAAATGTTATTTATATATGACTAAACATTAAGTTGTACACCTGATCATATATTGAATTATATGACTATGTGGGTCATTGGCTTTGCATATGGCTCGTTGGTCTAGGGGTATGATTCTCGCTTAGGGTGCGAGAGGTCCCGGGTTCAAATCCCGGACGAGCCCTCAGTTTTCCCAATGCTAATTATGAGTAACGCATATTACTGATAAATCGCTTAATTTAGGTTGTGAAACATTTAGGAATTGAAAAATGAGTGAATTATAACTTTATAGTACTGTTCTGTTTCATCGACACTCATATTTACACTTAATTTCCGTTGGCTCACATTTTCCCATAAATCATAACTTCACTCACCCTAATTCTAACCCTAGATCATGTCCAATCCTAACCTCAGCGCCTCAAGGACTTTAGACAAATACACATACAGACACAGACACACACAGTTAAGACACAACACTCAATTCTGCAAATATTATCAATAACTTTATTAAGTGGTATGAATATTTTAAAATAATATGCAAAACTGCAAATAGATCTGTACAGTATATGTTCACAGTTTAACACGTTCCCTTTGAATTGCCAACTTAGATTAAGAGAGATAGGGTTTCATATAGCCACAACTTGAAAGAAATGTATAATATCCATTGTTATGGGAGTATCAAAATCATGCTTAATAAAAACCTTTAATTGCCCTTTCAGTCTAATAATCAATTATAAAATATATATTACAACTTATAGAATTTGCAGATACAAAAAACATATACAAGCAAAACCGCAAAGAATGTCCAGGAGCAGATGTGGATCAGTTGAGCCATTACATTCAGTGTGTGTGTGTGTGTGTGTGTGTTAGTGTGTGTGTGTGTGTGTGTGTGTGTGTGTGTGTGTGTGTGTGAAAACAGAAATGGGTCACTCCATCTCCTGGCATCACATGATTAGAAAATGACATTACTGAACATAGTGATGACCCTGATGAATGTTTCAAATCAAACTGACCGATAGATGAATCAACAGAGCAAAACTGACTGGCTTCGGGAATGTTTTACATGTATATATATATATAAAGTGCACATTCTCCTGGAGACATGTACAAAGATGCTATGTACAAAATGTTGTTCACCAGAAGTTGATAAAAAGAGTTTTGTTCCAAAACAAGGCCACCTTCTTTTGTTTGCTTGAGCGATGATGGCATGAAAAATAAAACTAATTATGGATGAGTTTTTGCTATCTTAAAATCTTTATAGATTAGAATCACCTGCAGATATTGAAGTATTGATTGAGTGTTGATTAATTAGGTGGAATCTTCTTTCCTAATGGATGTGTTGTACAGTGGGTTGGAATAAAACCCTTCACCTGCTCCTGACAACAAAAAAATAAGAGCAACTTTCCCTGCTTTGCACTTTTGCATTTTTCCCATTTAAAAAGTGTCATACACTAGAAAAGAATACCACTGTGTCACATCACAAACAGTTCATATCATAGATACATATACTTGATACAAGACAATGGTAAGACATAGACATAAGACATTTCATTGCTTCTGCCCTTAAACCAACCAATTGGTGTTCCTCACTACACAATAATGCCCCTGTGTAGTCATTTAGCTTTCACATTTCTGAATGAAAAGATAACAACACTTTACTCTGAGAATGGATGACACCCATAGTTCCCTTTCAACCCAAAAACCAAAAGCAAAAACCAAGGCTTTAATAAGTGCATGTTTTACGCTATGTGTGCATTTATGTGTGTGTGTGTGTAAGAGTGTGTACGAGAGAGAGTGAGTATTAGCTACCTGTGTTTAAAGTCACTTCATGATATAAGCAGGTGGAGGCAGATGAGGTGTGTGGTGTTATATGCTGTCGGTACACGGAGAGCAGTTAGCATTAGCATCATGTCACATGTAGCAGTGCTGATGAAAGTAAGCTGAAGTTTGTATGACACAATGCACAGTAGGTATGATAGGACATATACATTCTGATGACTTTCCTGGATAGGAAAACATGGAGGTTTCACATTATATTGGCCTAGCTAGCGGTGAAGAGTATTCATAGGTGAGTGTGTGTGTGTGTGTGTGTGTTCTTGTATTTCTATACTTCTGAGGAGCAAATGTCCTAACAAGGATAGAAAGATTACAAGAGGCTAATTTAAGGGTTAAGGGTTGTGTGTGTGTTATGTGTGTATGTTTAAAGTCCACAATCTTTATGTATAAGTGTGACAGCTTGAAGAGAAATGAGAGGTGATGTGTGGATAAAGAAGCTTGAGCCTGCTGCGAGTGTCTTTGTTGATGTGTTTTGCAGGCTGTCGAGCGCAGAGCGGGGGTTGTTGCAGTTTGGCTCTCCGACCTGAAGAGGGTGCTGCCGTCTCAGTCCAGCTGAGGTACTGCAGCCCCCTCTGCTACAAGTGGCTGGACCCTTTGCAACTGATCAGGTATAACACCTCCATCCTTATCATAATGTTAACATGAGCTGTTGATAAATCTGCTCAGAGAATTAAAGAGGGGAGATAGCAACTATTTGAATGGGTGAGGAAGAAGAGGATGGATGGATGGTGTGATGGTTAGATAATTAGAAGGCTGAAAGGGTCTTAACTTGCACCCTGAGGAACATTTCCCCACTCCCCATCAAGAGTCCAATGGTTAAGGCCAGCTCAATTCTATTAATCCCTCAAGTCAGAGTGGTACAGTCCCACGTTGCAACCAGCACCGAGCTGCTTTCAAGTTGTGCTGCGTTCAGAGGCGTCCACAGCCCTGCATGTGTTTCACACCAGGAGGTGGCGTTTCTTGTGCAGAGCCAGGTGGTCGGAGCGAGAGAAGCTGCGTTCACAGTCGGGGCACTGGAACGGTTTGACCCCCGTGTGCTTGCGGAAGTGTCTCGTCAATTCATCCGAACGGGCAAACTTCCATGTGCAGCCTTCCCACATGCACTTATAGGGTTTCTCACCTACAGATAAAATAGAGAGAGAACAAGAGTAAAGAGAGAAGGAATGAGAAGGAAGACGATCATGGAAAGGTTAGTAAAAGTTCATAAAAAGGTTTCATGAAAAAGTTTGTACACACTGGAAAACACTGGTCAAATTTCTCACCGGTATGTGTCCTGCGGTGCGCTTTGAGGTGGGAGCTCTTGGTGTACACTTTATTGCAGCCTCCGAAATCACAGCGGTGGATTCGGCGCTTTTTCAGTGAATCGGGAGAGTCAATGGGGAAAGGATGCTTTGTGCCCGAGTGGACTATTACTGATGGGTTGTTACCCCTGGAGGGAGAGAGAGGGGGAGAGAAAGAGAGAGTAGAGTAAAGACGTTAGAGGCTACTGTTGTAGATTCATCTGAGCTACGTTTCCTATTTGACCAGCAGAGGGCGGTGGTGTTGTGTAACTCTGGCCTCTTGCATCGTGTTGAAATCTAACTGAAAGCTTTATTTGGCTGCCATTACTCTCCTTAGAAACCAGAGTGACATTTTCACTTTCGTTTGTACTGTGACAAATGCTACCTGTCCGTCCCTGTGGCAAAAGGAACTGTAACCTGGTAAAACACCTTCTGCCTCTTCCAGTCTACCGTGCACTAAACTCAAACCTAGAAGTGTAAACAGCAGTACAGTAGTGAGTACACACTTGGACTGGACTGGGCTCTCTCTGACATGCAGATACATAAGTGCATCCTTTACTCACATTAGGTTTCTAAGACTCATTATCACATGACTGCACTCCCTGTATTATGTGGAAGCTGACTAACTATACAAGTGTGTGTGTGCGTGTGCGTGTGTATGTGTGATGAATAAAGCTAAGTGTTTTCCAGTAGAAAAACAAAACCAAGTCTTCCTTCCACACTATTGTAAAAGGTTGTGTGTGCGCGTCTGTGCGTGTATGTGTGTGTGTGTGTGTGTGTGTAAGTGGCAGTTGAGAGCAGGTGTCGAATGTTGAAATATGAATCCCTCACAGCTCAGTTCCTTGTAAAGGAATGTGCAGAAAAACCCCCATGACACACACACACACACACACACACACACACACACAGACACACTTAAGTACAGTTAGTCAGCTTGACCTATTTACCATACACACATATTTACATTGTTTGTGTGTGACTGTGTTTTGAGAGGAGTGGTGGTGACAGCTCTGGACACACCCACTTCCTTTTAAGGCCTCCAATTATCTCAGGGTCGGCACGGTGAATAAACTCCATTTGCGCGCACGCACACACACACACACACACACACACACACACACCCACACACACACACACACACACACACTAACAAGAACTAACAAGAACTAACAAGAACTAACTGGCAAACTATACCCTTAATTATTCCTTCTAGGAAAAAGCATTACTTAGAGGAAGAAGAAAGAATGGGGTAAGAAATGGATGGAGGAGGTAGAAGGGGGAGGCGAGGAGGAGGAAGAAGAGGAGGAACAGGAAAAGATGAGGGGAGGGGAGGGGAGGGAGCGGATGAGCATGGAAAGAGAGGGCAAGAATGAGAGGAAGATGTAGATGAGGACAATGAGTGTTAAAAAAAAGACAGGAAACGCAAAACAGGGAAGAGGAAGAGAGAGGAGAGATGGGAGGAAGAGGAGGAGGAGGAGGAGGAGGAGGAGGAGGTGAGGTTATCAAGATGGCTGATATAAACTACTGTAGCTGCCTAAAAGAGCATAAGGGAAAAAAAGAGTGGGGAAGAGTTGGACTGAGAAGGCTGGCTGATGGAGGAGATAGAAGAATGACGGCAGTAAGAAACCGCAACAGGAGTGGTGGAACAAAGGAATGTGACGCACTTTATTTACTTGTGTGTGTGTGTGTGTGTGTGTGTGTGTGTGTGTGCACGTGTGCCCATATGTAGACCTGTGCTCTTGCCTGCTCAAAGGTAGTTTAGGACAGTATGAAGGAGCGGGTGTTGTGTTACTGGTCCTGTATTATGTCTACCATTCTCACGTCTGTGTCCTTAAACTAACATCGCCACTACTGAAACAAGAGGCAACACGGCTTGTGGTTGTTTTTCATAGAGCGTCAGTGTGACAGAACTGCCACCGAGAAAATGCAAAATCAAACGCATTATCATTTAACCAAGTTAGAGTTAGTGGGCCTATGGTTGAAATGAGAACCGTTTTAGCACTGCGATCAAAACAGGAACAGATATGGAACCAATCAAAAGTAATTCTCTAACCACCACTACCATATACAGTTACAGGGGAAATGTTGCAATAGACAGTGACCCTTGTGAAACTTTCAGTGCTCTTGTACTCCCAGTGTCTCTTCAACACTGCCAGTGTCTGCCTTTTCTTACTCTTTAATTTCCAAGTTTGAAGTCAATTGTCATGCTGCCCGTGTGTGTGTGTGTGTGTGTGTGTGTGTGTGTGTGTGTGTGTGTGTGTGTGTGTGTGTGTGTGTGTGTGTGTCTACCACTCACTCGCTGTAGTCGTGCGGTATCCTGATGACTGATGATGTCATCTCATGGCTGCTGTAGGAGTCATGAGCGTGCTCAGGGCGAGGCTCTGTTTTGATTGGCTTGTGCAGGTCGTGGGCGTTGCCTCTGAGCTCCAGGGGCTTTGTAGAGAGCGCTGGGTATTTAGAAAATAACCAGCAGATGAGAACTGGTCAGTGTGTTAATATCTTACACATAAACATATCTTTGAAATCAAATACACACAGCCACTGGTCGGAGTCTTTTTTGGAGTAACTTTACTATTAGTTTATCATCCGTCATCTCTATTACTATTATTAGTCCTTTATAATCTATCATCTCTACTATTTGTCTCTCAAAGTCTCTTTCACATCTATCACCTGATTACATTATAACATGATCAAATTATTAGGCCCAAAAAAGAGATGGAGAGAAAGAGAGAGTATGTGAGAGAAAAAGAGAAGAAGAGATTCAGAGACGGGGGGAAGAGAGAGAGAGGGAGAGAGAGACAGAGATAAAGTGAGGTCTCACCTGTCTTGTGCTCCCTGCTTCCCTGCTGCCTCTGTTGGTGGTGGTGATGGTGATGGTGGTCATGGTGATGGTCGTCGTCGCTGACGATGGTTGGGCTGACCATGATTTGCTGGTGCAGGTGGAGGGGGGAAGGGTAGAGGATGGGGAGGGGCTGCAGCATGACCGGAGACAGCATGACCCCTGACCCCTGGATCACCCCGGAGCCTGAACCAATCAGAGGAGCCAGCACTGCGGAGTACGGGGAGGGAGGGAGGGGGCGGCGGGAACGTGAGGGAGGGGGAGGAGCGCGGCTGGGGCTGATGGGGGGAACAGCGAGGGGAGGCACGACTCCCGGAGCTGTAGGGGGAAGGCGGGGAGCTGTGCGAGGAGGCGGGGGAGGAAGAGAAGGAACACGGCGGGGAGGAGGCAGAAGAGGTGGAGGAGGAGCGTTTGCTGACTGACAGGTCTACTGGCTCGAGCTGGGTGTGTGTGGCGTTGCCGGGGGTGGGGGGGGGACTGGGTGAAGGTGTGTGTGGGGTGGTAGAGGTGGGCTGTGCCGGTTAGGTGAGAGAAGATCACTCCGTAGGCCTCCGGGGTTTTCACCAACGATGGGTAGAGTGACTGAGTGACCGAGAAAAAGAGAAAGAGAGCGAGGGAGGGAGGATGGAGAAAAAGGTGGTGGGGGTCAAAAAAAAAAAAAAAAAAGAGTTAAAATTTCCGTTTTGTGTTGAATCACAGTTTCAACCGTACAAACAACCAAAGCCAGCCAAAAGAGTGAAACGTAACAGTTGATTAGTGTTCTGCCTGGCAGTGTGTGTGCCCATTGTATGCAAATGTCCACTGTACAGCAGCCTGTTTGTCCAGGAAGAATCGGAATGTGGGAACCAGTCTGTCTAGACACGTAGCAGGAGTGTGTGTGTGTGTGTGTGTGTGTGTGTTTTACTGTATGGCGTTATAAAACATGCTCAGGCTTGTGTCAGGAACACATAAAAACACATGTATGCACACATGAACACTTAGGTGCTCCTTACCGTCTCCATGTCTGTCTTCAATGGGTAATCATACATCAGCATGGCTGCACAGGCCAGGCTCCTGCAAAAAAACAGACACGCCGCCCATCAGTACACACAGTAATACACACCGTCACATGTAAACACAATGGAGACCAATAACGAGCCATGGTCATCTGTCTCATTTTCATCTTGTTAAGCTATGCTGTAAAATCGATACTGTATAAAAATGACCCAAGTCAGAAACAATGAAATTGATAGCGAAACCGTCCATCGACATTTATAGTAGAATAAACACAGACACGCTCTTTTGTGGTGACATTAAGATGACAGGAAGCTATGCCTCGGTTTGGACAAAAGGAGAGAGAGGTGAGAGAGAAGTGATGAAAAGGAAATCACTTAAAGTATAGGGGAGGGGAGACTAGAGGAGGGTCTGGAGTTAAGTATAGGTATATAGTATAGACTGGAATGTGTGTGTGTGTACACATGACCACATTTCCCATAAATTGCAGCAGACAAAAGCCATACATATTCTCCTGTCTCTATTCTCGCCGTCTCCGTGAACCTCGTTTTCTCGCCGCCAATCTGTCTTGCGAGTTCACAAACATATCTCATCCGTGATGACACTTTTTTGAGGCGGCGCTGCAGCTTCACGGTGCGTCGGTTCACGAGCTCGTCCAACCCATTCCAGCTGTAATGTGGCTGTAAACCTGTCTAGCTCTGGCGTGTCACCTACGACAAAGACTAGAAAGTAACTTTATGTTCACTTCAGTAACTCACACACACGCACGCACACACACACACACACACACACCACCAATGCCACCACCACCTACTGAGGCACTGTCAGTTACACAGTGTTTGGAGCAGAAACGGATGAGGTTTCAAAGGTGGTTCCAGTTACCTCGGCTTTGAAATGGCCAGGTGCAGCTGCGATGACTTTGTGTTTGTGCGTAAGCAAGTGTGTGTGTGTGAGTGTGCTTCTGTGTGTATGTTCACAAGCTTTAAGGCAACATGAACTGTCAAAGAATGTACCCTAAGGCTGTGTGTGTGTGTGTGTGTGTGTGTCTGTCTGTGTGTGACCTGGTTAAAGTCCACAGTCTGGAGACAAGTTAGCCTTTAATTATTAACAAATGGGCGAGAACACAGGCGTCACACCCTAACCCCCCCCACACACACACGCACACACACACACACACAAACACATAGAGTCCAAATGGGGTTCAGACCAATAGGAGAGCAGGATGCGTGCTTGCTGGGTCAGGAAGGGTGTGAACATGACGACTGAGGCCTCACCCTTCGCTCGGCTCCAAAGAAACAAAGAAACTGTGGTCAGGTGGGGGACTGTGTGTGCGTTTGTGCGTGTGTGTGTGTGTGTACGTCTTTGAGGGTGTGTATTCTAATCCGGGTTTGTATTGTTGTACTGTAGTTCAACTTGAGGTCAAGCAGTGTACATACACACATAAAAGTGACAAAACAGACCAGGTATAGATAGATCACGGAGTGAAAAAGGAAAAAAAAAACGAGGGGATTTCCTCTCCCGCTTCGCGATCCACAAACAGGAGACTTGTGTCCAAAAGGCTGTTTGGGCTTGAAAAAGTGTCAGCTACTACATCGATCGTGCATTCCTATTTCAAAGATGTCCAAACAATTCCTTTTGAGGGGGCAGCAGTGTAGTAATGATATCAGAAGTGAAGCTTACACAACGGCTATACAACAGCTCAGCACATTTACAGAAAAACACTCCATCTCTCCATTTACTGACGGAGACGGGAGTGACCGAGTGATGTTCTCATATAGAAGAAAATGTCGTTCTTAGGGCAGGTACCTGGGCCGCCTCAGGCCATAAGCAACCTTTAGAGGCGGATAAAGAACAAAGACAAAGTGTCATCTTCCACAAATACTATGTTGGGATAACGAACCACACCCAGCACCGTTTAATTCCTTGAAAGAACACGTCACACCAACACACTCCACTCAGACTGTCAGACGTCCCCTCACAGCTTGGCTCTCGTGAAGATGATTTTGATTCATGTCGTCTGAGACAGGTAGATACTGATTCGTCCCTGCTTTAACAGTGCTTTTTTTTATCCCTCAGGTAAAAGGTCAAAGAATATGCACACACACACACACACACACACACACTGACGTGAAGGGGCCAGTGTGTGCACTGCACCTATTTGGTAAATAAGTAGCCCGCCTGGGTCATAAATTGTTGAGGAATATTTGCTCTCTGTGTGCTCTACATGTGGGTGTGTGTTTGTGTGTGTCAAGTGTGGTCTGCAAATATTGTCCTTCTAGGTCAGTAGAGCTACTGTGTACTCAACCCCAACCCAGTCAGCAAACACTCACTACACCTCCCTCCATCTTCCTCCACATC